>CM030177.1:20793787-20798787 GCA_017639675.1 Aplochiton taeniatus
GATCGACACACTGAAAACAACAATAACAACAACCCCACACACACACACTCACACCCACACACTCTCTGTTTTGGGTTTGTAGCAATCATGCGCTAATGGGATTCTGATTGGGATCTAATTAATTTGTGCAGTGGAGGAATACCCCCTGATTGGAACACACACACACACACGCACACAGACACACACACACAGTGACTTTCAGTTGTGAGAGAGAATTTTTTTTCAGATCTAAAAGGTTTTGTGTACAAAAATGCTAGTTTTTACACAAGATAACGAGATGTCAGATTTACCTCTCCTCTCCTCTCTCCTCTCCTCTCCTCTCCTCTCCTCTCCTCTGCCCTCTCCTCTCCTCTCCTCTCCTCTTGACTCCTCTTCCTCTCCTCTGTCTGTAGGTGCGTAAGTACCTGTTGATGTTGGATGTGCGTAAGGACCACGTGAAGTTCTGGAGACCTCAGGTTCTTCTGATGGTGTCTAACCCACGGAGCAGTGTGGGCCTCATCACCTTCATCAACGATATCAAGAAGAGTGGCCTCTACGTCTTGGGACATGTTCAAATAGGAGACCTCGGTGAGAACACTCCACCTGTTAGGATCAGAACACACTCCACCTGTTAGGATCAGAACACACTCCACCTGTTAGGATCAGAACACACTCCACCTGTTAGGATCAGAACACACTCCACCTGTTAGGATCAGAATGTTAAGGTTAGGCCTTAGTGAAGGACACTGTCAGTGTTTGACCTCCTTTTTGAATAGGCAGGGACCTCTGGTCTGGACATCTCCATAGTGATGGGCTACGGTCTGTCTCACATACACACAAACACCTTCTCCTTCTCCCCCCCCTCCTCCAGACACTCTGCCCTCTGACCCCCTCCAGTCCTGGTATGACTCCTGGCTGTCTCTGGTGGACCAGCTCAACATCAAGGCCTTTGTGAACCTCACCCTGGCCGACTCAGTGAGGCATGGGGTCCAGCACCTGCTCTTCATCTCCGGACTGGGTCAGTACCACACACACACGCACATTTAAGCACATCATCATGGGCTGTTGGATAGATAGCATGGTTTAAGTTCTATCATCCTCCTAACTAAACTATCAATGGCTTTCATAATCACAATTCATATCTCTCTCTCTCTCTCTCTTCCTCTCTCTCTCTCTCTCTCTCTCTCTCTCTCTTCCTCTCTCTCTCTCTTCCTCTCTCTTCCTCTCTCTCTCTCTCTAGGTGGGATGCGGCCCAACACTCTGGTCCTTGGTTTCTATGACGACTGTAACCCTGAGGAGTGTCTTATGGACCCCTCCCTGACCTCTGACCCCTCCCAGGCGTCCCCTCACGACCTCGAGAGCGACACGCCCCTGTTCCACTTTCCCGCCCTGCGGGGGTCGGGGGCCGGCGCTAAGGGCGACGGCGGTGACCATGGCGACGGGAAGGTGCTGGGTCCCCAGGAGTACGTGGCGGTCATCGCCGACGCCATCAAGATGTCCAAGAACGTGGGCCTGGCTCGCTACTTCCACCGCTTCCACCGCGCCCTGGCGCTCTCCCCCCCCCCCGCCTCCTCCTCCTCCTCCTCCTCCTCCTCCTCCTCCTCCTCGGTCTTCGTGGACGTGTGGCCGGTGAACCTCCTCCGGCCGGACAGCTCCAGCTATGTGGACACCTGCTCTCTGTTCCTCCTCCAGCTGGCATGCATCCTCAACATGGTGCGGTCCTGGCGGCGGGCCAGGCTCCGCCTCTTCCTGTGCGTGGAGGAGGGGCGGAGCCTAAGGGCCTCGGAGGAGAAGCTGGGCCAGCTGCTGAAGGAGCTCAGGATCCAAGCCCACATCCACACCGTGCCCTGGGACCAGCAGGTGGCGCTACACTGGCAGCGCCAAACCCCCAGCCGCCCGCAGGAAGAGGAGGAGCTAGAGGAGGAAGGGGAGTACTCCAACAGTTACCCTAGCAACGCCACGCGTCTGTCTGATGAGTACCTGGAGGCGGTCAATAGGCTGATTCTGGAGCAGGCCCGCCCCCCTCCCGCCGTGCGCTTCCTGTATTTGCCCCGCCCCCCTGCCGACACGCGGCGCTACACCACCTACCTGAGGCAGCTGGACCTGCTGACCCACGACCTCGGCCCCACCCTCCTCGTCCACGGGGTCACGCCCGTCATCACCACCGACCTCTAACCTTTGACCCTCCCGCTCGGAGCAGGAACTTGGCGATGCTAGCACAACGGCAGCTAACAGCTTTAGCTTTCCCCAAACACCACCGACCTCTAACTTTTGACCCCCAGCCAGACCTCCTTGAGAATCACTCCATATGTACTCTGTGTCAGCAGCCAGGCCAACACGCTGTTCTGCTCCATTTCCACATGCCTTTTGCTTAGTAACCCCTAGGGTTCCTCCCAGTTCAGTTCATCTTCAGCAGAGAGGGGTGAAGAGGTCAAGAGGTCAAAGAGGATGTTGTTGATGATCACTGGAGGATGATCGGCTTCATCTGGGTTGATGTTCAACTTCTTCTCCTCTCCTCTCCTCTCCTCTTTTCTTCTCTCCTCTCCCCTCCCCTCCCCTCCCCTCCCCTCCCCTCCCCTCCTCTCCTCTCTCCTCTCCTTTCCTCCTCTGGCCTTGCATAATATAACCTAGCTTTGATTTAATCCCTGATGGTCCCAGCCAATAGAAGTACACCTGGACTAAATGATATCCAATCATATCATGAGATTTTTCTCAGGAAGCATTATCCACCAATCGCACTTTTGTCTCCAGAGTAGTGGGAACTTAAGGACCCCTTTTTAATGGCTGTGGTGGAGACACGTATTGTAGGTACTCTACTTATTACTTTTAGAAATATATACTCTTTCTTCTTGTTTCTTATTGACTTGATGTGTTGCTTGACCAATCAGAATGACTTGATATGTTGCTCGACCAATCAGAATTACTTGATGTGTTGCTCGACCAATCAAAATGCCAAAGTGCCTGAATGTATGTGCCAGGAAATTACTTGTGACCTACCCAATCCCATATCTGCTCCAGGGTCCTAAAGCCCTACCGGTTTACCTGCTCAGTAATAAGATAGGACAGGCTTCAGCAATATGAGGGACACAATCTACACAATCCTACCTGTGGGGTTTGACCTGAATGGAAAGACTCCAGGGGGCAGTGTTGGAATGGGTCCGTAGCTAGATTTGGAATGGGTCCTCACACTCCACTCTGCTTATAAAAACAAACTTGGCTGTTTACGATGGGGATATCTAGAAAAGGTATGTTTCCACTGCATGGCCAAACAGGGCTAGCTTATTCCAGGACCAATGGTATTAGTATTGGTTATATATGGTATATAATGGTATATAGTATTGTTATATACTGTATCTGCCAGATAATCTTTAAACTCAATAAAATGTATCTCAATCATATTTTATCATGGTAGTATTTTATTTGCTCTTTGGTAATATTGATTGTGAGGATAGATCAATAGATCAAGCCCTGATTAGCACTACTTGGCCTCGTGATAGAAACAGAGTTACTAGATCCTATAGTCATGTTCTGGTGGCTCCGTACATGTAGTACATCACAGTTACTGGATGCATCCCATAATTCCACCTGGAGTGAATCACCTTGACTACAGAGGGGACTCTTTCTACAGGACATCGCACATGCTGAAAATCAGGACAAAAAAAAAGTACTATTCTTAAATATTGTTACGATCAAAAACAGATTAGGGCACACTGCTTGAATGAAGATTTTTTTCTCCTTTCTATTTCAAACAACAGTGAGGTTAAATCTTTGTAAGAAGTAAATAACATCACGGAATAAATCAATATATAACATCATGGAATAAATCAATAAATAACATCATGGAATAAATCAATAAATAACATCATGGAATACATCAATAAATAACATCATGGAATACATCAATAAATAACATCATGGAATAAATCAATACATTATTTTGTATGTTCTTGGTCATCCTTTTCTCTTTTAAGTGTGATAAGTCAACTGGTCTGTGCCTTATCCAAGACCAGTCCAACCCAGTCCAACCCAGTCCAGTCCATTAGTCCAGTCCAGTCCTTTACTCCAGTCCAGTCCATTAGTCTAGTCCAGTCCATTAGTCCAGTCTAGTCCAGTCTAGCCTAGCCCAGTCCAGTCCATCAGTCCAGCCTAGTCCATTCCAGTAAAGTCCAGTCTAGTCCATTAGTCCAGTCCAGTCCATTAGTTCAGTTCAGTCCAGTCTAGTCCAGTCCAGTCTAGTCCATTAGTCCAGTCCAGTCCATTAGTTCAGTTCAGTCCAGTCTAGTCCAGTCCAGTCCATTAGTCCAGTCCAGTCTAGTCCATTGGTCCAGTCCAGTCCATTAGTTCAGTTCAGTCCAGTCTAGTCCAGTCCAGTCCAGCTCAGACAGTGTGATATTCCAGTGTGATTGGACCCCAAGAAAGGGGAGAAGAGATTTTAGTTTGGTTCTAGTCCCACTGCCATGAAGCTGGGTTAGAGTGTGTGTGTGTGTGTGTGTGCGCGCCTCTAGGTCCCAGTCAGACAATGGCTCCATCTGGGTTCCATTCAGGATGGGTACAAAGCGTTGCTGTCATGGCCCAGGGTCCAGCCAAGATGGCGGCCGTGAACTCTGTCTGGGTCCAATGGAGGATGAGTACCGCGTTGCTATCACGGCCCAGGGTCCTGCTGAGATGAAGGGAGCAGGAGCTACTTTAATGGCAGTGAAGGGAGGGGGGGCTACTTTAATGGCAGTGAAGGGAGGGGGGGGCTACTTTAATGGCAGTGAAGGGAGGGGGGGCTACTTTTATGTTAGGAAATCGTCGGCCATCACTGTGATTGTAGTATTTAACATGAAAGGCCTATTATGGGATGGCATCTCTGGGTGAACTGATGGGCACAGTGTCCTTACGGGGGTCGTTTTGTGATTCATTGTGTGTGTGTGTGTGTGTGTGTGTGTGTATGTGTGTGTTTGTTTATGGATTTTTAATGGAACATGCTGTGAGATATGAACTAGAACTCAGATAGCACAGCAACAATCCTGCCTCAA
>CM030177.1:20808787-20811287 GCA_017639675.1 Aplochiton taeniatus
TGTGAGGTTGGCAATAGACAGTGACAGTGTGTGAGGTTGGGCAATAGACAGTGACAGTGTGTGAGGTTGGGCAATAGACAGTGACAGTGTGTGAGGTTGGGCAATAGACATGGGACAGTGTGTGAGGTTGGGCAATAGACAGTGACAGTGTGTGAGGTTGGGCAATAGACAGTGACAGTGTGTGAGGTTGGGCAATAGACAGTGACAGTGTGTGAGGTTGGGCAATAGACAGTGACAGTGTGTGAGGTTGGGCAATAGACAGTGACAGTGTGTGAGGTTGGGCAATAGACAGTGACAGTGTGTGAGGGTTGGGCAATAGACAGTGGACAGTGTGTGAGGTTGGGCAATAGACAGTGACAGTGTGTGAGGTTGGGCAATAGACAGTGACAGTGTGTGAGGTTGGGCAATAGACAGTGACAGTGTGTGAGGTTGGGCAATAGACAGTGACAGTGTGTGAGGTTGGGCAATAGACAGTGACAGTGTGTGAGGTTGGGCAATAGACAGTGACAGTGTGTGAGGTTGGGCAATAGACAAGTGACAGTGTGTGAGGTTGGGCAATAGACAGTGACAGTGTGTGAGGTTGGGCAATAGACAGTGACAGTGTGTGAGGTTGGGCAATAGACAGTGACAGTGTGTGAGGTTGGGCAATAGACAGTGACAGTGTGTGAGGTTGGGCAATAGACAGTGACAGTGTGTGAGGTGGGCAATAGACAGTCCACACCGTGTTAAAAGTATCCACGCGCACAGATCAGCTCCCTCCATCCTCAGGAACAGATGCTCTGTGTGTGTGTGTGTGTGTGTGTGTGTGTGTGTGTGTGTGTGTGTGTGTGTGTGTGTGCTGCTATAGGTAGCCTGGCTGTGTGGGGGAGAAGCTGTGTTGTCATGTTGTCATTCATGTAGAATTCTGCACCTGCTAACTTTTCCTAAGTGATTTGAGTGACTGACTGACTGACGGACTGTGTGTGTGTGTGTTTTAATTAGAGACCGAGGCTGTGTGCGTGTATAAGCATCTAACTCAGTGTGTGTGTGTGTGTGTGTGTGTGTGTGTGTGTGTGTGTGTGTGTGTTAAGCTGCTGTAGTTGCCCCCTCTCTAAAATACCTGGAGACAGGCCAAAGGGGAGGGGATGAGTTGAATCCATCTGTGTGTGTGTGTGTGTGTGTGTGTGTGTAGGAGCCAGGCTGAGCAGGGTAGCTCTTTAGCCTCCATTAGCAGAACGTTTTAACAGGGAATCTAATTGAGGGAAGGTTGTTGGAAGGATAATGCTGTTTTTAAAACCTCACTCCCCGACCTGTCTTTAAAAGCCAGAGCTGTTTCTACGTAGACGCTCAGAGCGTAAACACAAAACGATTAGTGGTGGCTAAGCCGTGGGGGGGGGGGGGGGGGGGGGGGGGGGGGGGGGGGAGGACCGAGGCGGGGACTTCGAGAAACGGAACACACACAGCCGTTGGCTCATCCAGGCTTACGTCACTCAGACATAATGGACAACAGAGATGGCTAGAAATTGAAACTGTTGTGTGTGGAATCATTTGATTGATATTATTCATGACGGTCATTCTATGGAAGGTATCCGCACGCGTGTGTTAGGTCACCACACTGTCCAGGACGATAGCTTACTCAGTTATGATGTCATCAGGCTTTTTCAAACCTGTGGAAATCCTCACTCATTGTGATCTCATAATGGCTGTCCAGTAAAGCGATTTACTCATTGTGATGTCATAATGGTTGTCCAATAAAAAGGGTTTCCTCCATTGTGATGTCATAATGGTTGTCCAGTGTAAGGTGTTTGTGTGTCATAGTGATGTCACCATCCTAACAACATAGATTTTCATTGAAATCCCTTCTAAGGCAGTCTGGGAGGTTAAATTGAACCCTTAATTACTTAGTATATTACGTAATAATCTGACTGTAGTTTTTCTGGAAAGAATTTGAGCAAATATAACAAAAGGAAAATAAAATAGATACTTTTTCAGGTTCTAAGCTATTTTATTTTCATCGTGATTGAGCAGATGTTATTCTTTGATGCCAACTCCTTCTATTTCTATTGGCTTCCATATCCAACTCATACCCATTATTACCATACCCATTGGCTGTTCCACGTCCAACTGTAGTTCCTTCATGTTTTGAACACAGGCCTCATCAGTCTTAGATCCACCATCGGCAGCTTAAAGATGTACGATGTCCTCAGAGGATCATTTCTGCTCCCAGCTCCTGGCTGATAGCTTTGTTTTCTTTCCGTCTGTTTCTTTCTGTTCGTCTGAGCACTAGGACTATTATGGGATGTCCAAACCCATTCCTTCCTCCAGTGATAAAATAACAGTCCAAGTAGAAGCAATGTGGCTGTGTGGGAGTACACACTTCCTGTTCTGCTGCCCACAGTGTGTGTGTGTGTGTGTGTGTGTGTGTGTGTGTGTGTGTGTGTGTGTGTGTGTGTGTGTGTGTGTGTGTGTGTGAATATGCATGAGGCCGTGTTAATGTTTTAGAGTACTGATATCATAATAA
>CM030177.1:20813787-20821287 GCA_017639675.1 Aplochiton taeniatus
CACACACACACACACACCCTGAGAGGAAGGGCAGGGAGAGAGAGAGAGAGAGAAAGGATGGTGTGGCGGGGAGTAAATTGGTCCTAATAGGATATGAGGGGGGTTATATAGACCACACACACACACACACACACACACACACAGACCCCAGACTATAAACACACACACACACACACACACACACACACAGACCCCAGACTATAAACACACACACACACACACACACACACACAGACCCCAGACTATAAACACACACACACACAAACACACGGTCGCCTGCCCTCTCTTCCCCTGGAGTTATCTCTGTCATAACCAGTGTGGCCATTCATCCTTGCCTATTACAACAGACACTGCTAGGGAACAACCCAATACATCAATGTCACCCCATAGCAGCCCTATGCTGCCTGGCTGACTGGCTGACTGGCTGACTGGCTGACTGACTGACTGGCTGACTGACTGCCTGACTGACTGGCTGACTGACTGCCTGACTGACTGGCTGACTGGCTGACTGACTGACTGACTGGCTGGCTGGCTGACTGACTGACTGACTGACTGGCCGACTGGCTGACTGGCTGACTGCCTGGCTGACTGGCTGACTGACTGACTGACTGCCTGACTGACTGACTGACTGACTGGCTGACTGACTGACTGACTGGCTGGCTGACTGACTGGCTGACTGGCTGGCTGACTGACTGACTGGCTGACTGACTGACTGACTGGCTGGCTGGCTGGCTGACTGACTGGCTGACTGACTGACTGACTGACTGGCTGGCTGACTGACTGACTGACTGGCTGACTGACTGACTGACTGGCTGACTGACTGACTGACTACTGACTGACTGACAGGCTGACTGACTGGCTGACTGATTGATTGACTGGAACACCAAACACAATCGTAATTGTGTGTGTACGTGTGTGTGTGTGTGTGTGTGTGTGTGTGTGTGTATCTATGTTTGTTTGTTTGTTTGTGTCTAGGTGTAGACATTGCAGTAGCCCTTGGTGACTGGTGTGTTTGGAACCTGTACCGTCATTGTTTGACCGTGGTAGCCCCTGTTGGGCGGTAACCATGGTAACTTCCTGATGATGAAGCTAAATGAGTAGAAGGCGCCTCCCTCTTTAAGGAAAGGTTAGGATTATTGTTATGAATTCTTTGGGAATGTCGGCCTGCTGACACTGCAGCTCCTGGTGGGGCATTGGTAGTGTACACAGCTTCTCTGCAGAGTCATCATACACACACACACACACACACACACCCACACACACACACTGCAGTTAAAAGGGTATTTATTTCATTGATGTATCTTTTCAATAGTCACCAATCACAGGGATGTGTGAGAGTCTGTGTGTGTGTGTGTGTGTGTGTGTGTGTGTGTGTGTGTGTGTACATACGTGTGTGTGTTTGTGTGTGTTTATATGATTGTGTGTGTGTGTGTCGGTGAGTATGTGGGTGTGTATGAGTATGAGTGTGTGTATGTGTGTGTGTGTGTGTGTGAGTGAATATGAGTGTGTGTGTATGTGTGTGTGTCTGTGAGTAAGTGGGAGTGTGTATGTGTGTGTGTGTGTGTGTGTGTGTCTGTGAGTAAGTGGGAGTGTGTATGTGTGTGTGTGTGTGTGTGTGTGTGTGAGTGAATATGAGTGTGTGTGTATGTGTGTGTGTCTGTGAGTAAGTGGGAGTGTGTATGTGTGTGTGTGTGTGTGTGAATATGAGTGTGTATGTATATGTGTGTGTCTGTGAGTAAGTGGGAGTGTGTATGTGTGTGTGTGTGTGTGTGTGTGTGTGTGTGTGTGTATGTGTGTGTGTGTGTGTGTGTGTGTGTGTATGTGTGTGTGTGTGTGTGTGTGTGTATGTAGTGTGTGTGTGTGTGTGTGTGTGTGTGTGTGTGTGTGTTCTGTACATCAGGTTGATTAATCCCACACACTCCTCTCTCTGTTGTTCACACACTCCTAATCACACATGTTTGCTCATTGACTAACGACGTCGTTTAGCTTGACCAATCCATCTTCCTGACATCCCTCTCTCTCCCTCCCTCTCTCCTTTTCTCCCTCTCTCTCTCTTTCCACCCTCCCTCTATCCCTATCTCCCTCTCTACCTCCCCCCCTCTCTCCCACGATCCCTTTCTCTGCCCCCTCCTTCTCTCCCTCTCTCTGTCTGTCTCTCTGTATCTCTGTGGTAGGGCTGTGGAAGCTAAGGCCTGTTGCTCCAATCCTGGATGAATGCAGTGTAATGCTGCCAAAGCAATTACCCTGCAACCAGGTAGACCTCCTCTCCTCCTCTGTCTCCTTCTCTCTCTGTCTCTCTCTCTCTCTCTCTCTCTCTCTCTCTCTCTCTCTCTCTCTCTCTCTCTCTCTCTCTCTCTCTCTCTCTCTCTCTCTCTCTCTCTCTCTCTTCCTCCATCTCTCTATGTCATTGTGTTCAACAAGACTCCACTGTGCTAATCTCTAGACCTGGCTCACAACTCCCCCTCACACACATGCACACACACTCACATGCTGTGTAGAACACACACACACACACTCACACGCAGTGTAGAACACACACACACTCACACGCAGTGTAGAACACACACACACACTCACACGCTGTATAGAATACACACACACTCACATGTTGTGCGTGTGAAACACAAATGCTGTGTGTTCTCCATCACCCTGAATGAGGGAGATAACTCTGTCATTAGCAGTGGAGACAGAGAGCATGGCCAACAACCCCCCCCCCCCGCCCCCCCCACACACACATACACTGCTACACCCACGCACACACACGCACACATACTGCTGCACACAAACATACACATACTGCTACACCCACGCACACACACACACACATACTGCTGCACACAAACATACACATACTGCTACACCCACACACCCACACACTGCTCCAGACGCAAACACACACACTGCTACAGCTACACACACACACTCACCTACATGCGTGTAAATGTGTGAACATGTTTGAGTGTTTAGGATGGAGTGGGTAAACAGCCATCCATGTTTGAGTGTTTAGGATGGAGTGGGTAAACAGCCATCCATGTTTGAGTGTTTAGGATGGAGTGGGTAAACAGCCATCCATGTTTGAGTGTTTAGGATGGAGTGGGTAAACAGCCATCCATGTTTGTGGGCCAGCAGTGACAGAACAAGGTGATGATGTTAGCATTGGACGCTGTAAAGCTAATACAGCTAAATGTAGCTCTGAAATAAAGGCTGTGTGGATCAGCAGACTCCCAAGGACTACGTCCAAGGTGCTTGTGTAAAACTACAAATCCCAGATTCATTTCCATGCCAACTTTATTGAAAATCATTGGCATGCGTGCCAGGGCTCTGCAGCACTCCCGGTATTGTTTTAATCTCCATGTTTCCTCTGCTGGAGACCCCAATGGTAACTCTGTTAGGCAGATCGATCCATTACGCAGCGGAGCAGGGGAGCCTGCGAAGCTTGTTAGGCGGGTCAATCCATTAGGTGGCTGGGCAGGGGGGTGATTATTTATGCTCTCTTCAGGTGTAATTCACTGTAAGCAGACGTCATTAGAATTGCAAATCATTGAAAGCCTGCTCACTTCTGGTCCATTTCTGCATTGCACTCTCTCTCTCTTTCTCCATCCCCTTCTCTCTCTCTCTTTGTCCATTCTTCCCTCATTCCCTCCCTCCTTTTCTCTCTCTCTCTCTCTCTCTCTCTCTCTCTCTCTCTCTCTCTCTCTCTCTCTCTCTCTCCCTCTCTCTCTCTCTCTCTCTCTCTCTATTTCTCTGTCCATGTTCCAGCTTCATCCAGCAGGCTGGCCAACACGCTGGGCATGGTGCCAACTTTAACCCTGCTCCAGACCAAACCAGACCAAACCAGACCAGACCAAACCAGACCAGGCTGGGTTGTGTCTGTCCAGACTATAGGGGCTGGGTTGTTGTGTCTCTGTCCAGACTATAGGGGCTGGGTTGTTGTGTCTCTGTCCAGACTATAGTAGCTGGGTTGTTGTGTCTCTGTCCAGACTATAGGGGCTGGGTTGTTGTGTCTCTGTCCAGACTATAGTAGCTGGGTTGTTGTGTCTCTGTCCAGACTATAGGGGCTGGGTTGTTGTGTCTCTGTCCAGACTATAGGGGCTGGGTTGTTGTGTCTCTGTCCAGACTATAGGGGCTGGGTTGTTGTGTCTCTGTCCAGACTATAGGGGCTGGGTTGTTGTGTCTCTGTCTAGACTATAGGGGCTGGGTTGTTGTGTCTGTCAAGACTATAGGGGCTGGGTTGTTGTGTCTGTCAAGACTATAGGGGCTGGGTTGTTGTGTCTGTCAAGACTATGGGAGTCGGTGTTTCCTCCCAGGAGCGTATGGCTTGGTGTGATATGGTGACAGACAGAGAAAGACCAAGGGAGGGGGGATACGGAGAGAGACCAGGGGAGGGGGGATATGGAGAGAGATGGAGGGGTGGAGGGATGGAGGGGTGGAGGGATGGAGGGATGGAGGGTTTCTAAGTGGTTTACTGGCACACAGTCTAACCAACGGTTATGAATGGTCTAACGTTAAAACGTTCAAACGTCTGGCACGGACATTCATTATGCTTGGAGGAATCTACGGCTTCATCTTTTGTTTTCAGAATCAAACATCTACCAGGGATTTGAATCAGTGATGGAAGTGATTCACCTTGGTACATCATAGAACTAGCAGAGATTTGAATCAGTGATGAAAGTGATTCATCTTGGTACATCATAGAACTAGCAGAGATTTGAATCAGTGATGAATGTGACAGCATTATAGATTTGAAACCAAGTGGACAATGTTACCGTGGTGACAGTGAGGTTACTACACAAGTAATTTGTAACCGTAAACTATCGTTAGGGCTTAGTTGTTGTAATTTGTTACTACAGTGATCGCTAAGGGGTAGTTGTTGTGATAGGTTACCACGGTGATTGCCAAGGGGTCGTTTTTGCAATTGTCCAGTGACCTAGCAACAAGAGGAGCCCTTAAATGGTGATTTATATCTGTGGCCTGATTCATTCTGAACAACTTCCCGTTCTCTGTGGGAACACAGGCCAAGATGAGAAAAACACTTGAATGAAATGGAGAGGATGAGAGGAGAGGGGCATGAAAGGAGGAAAGAGGAGGAAGACGAAGGGGAAGAGGGCTTACGGAATAAATGGATGGATATATATATATATGAAATATATATACAATAAATATATAATAAATAAATATGGACTGGATGAAAGGAGGAAAGAGGAGGAAGACGAAGGGGAAGACTGCTTACGGAATAAATGGATGGAGAGTGAAGTGAATCAAAAGTTGGATCTATAATAATATATACAGTATATATTATAAATACATATGGACTGAAGATAAATAATAATATATACAGTATATGTATATATATTATAAATACATATGGACTGGAGATATATAACAATATATACAGTATATGTATATATATTATAAATACATATGGACTGGAGATATATAACAATATATACAGTATATGTATATATATTATAATACATATGGACTGGAGATAAATAATAATATATACACTATATGTATATATATTATAAATACATATGGACTGGAGATATATAACAATATATACAGTATATGTATATATATTATAAATACATGTGGACTGGAGATATATAACAATATATACAGTATATGTGTATATATTATAATACATATGGACTGGAGATATATAACAATATATACAGTATATGTATATATATTATAAATACATATGGACTGGAGATATATAACAATATATACAGTATATGTATATATATTATAAATACATATGGACTGGAGATATATAACAATATATACAGTATATGTATATATATTATAAATACATATGGACTGAGTCTGGAAAAACACTGTGTACATATATATATATATATATGTATATATGAAATATATATACAACAAATATATAACAAATAAATATGGACTGAGTATATATATATATATATGTATATGAAATATATATACAATAAATATATAATAAATACATATGGACTGAGTATATATATATATATATATATATATATATAAATATATATACAATAAATATATAATAAATAAATATGGACTGAGTATATATATATATATATACAATAAATATATAACAAATAAATATGGACTGAGTATATATATATATATATATATAAATATATATACAATAAATATATATACAATAAATATGGACTGAGTATATATATATATATATATATAAATATATATACAATAAATATATATACAATAAATATATAATAAATACATATGGACTGAGTCTGGAAAAACTGAACGAGGAGGGAAGTTTCTCACCACTCTCTCCATTCGCTGCCATTCTTCCATCTCGGTGTCTTCCCCTCTCTCTTTCTCTCATTCCTCTCTCTCTGTCATCCCTCTCTCTTTCTCTACACCCTCTCTCTTTCTCTCATCCCTCTCTCTCATCCCTCTCTCTTTCTCTCATCCCTCTCTTTCTCTCATCCCTCTCTCTTTCTCTCATCCCTCTTTCTCTCATCCTTCTTTGTCTCATTCCTCTCTTTCTCTCCACCCTCTCTTTCCCTCCATCCCTCTCTTTCTCTCCATCCCTCTCTCTTTCTCTCATCCCTTTCTTTCTCTCATCCCTCTCTTTCTCTCATCCTTCTTTATCTCATTCCTCTCTTTCTCTCCACCCTCTCTCTTTCTCTCCATTCCTCTCTCTTTCTCTCCACCCTCTCTCTTTCTCTCCATTCCTCTCTCGTTCTCTCCATTCCTCTCTTTCTCTCATCCCTCTCTTTCTCTCCATTCCTCTCTCGTTCTCTCCATTCCTCTCTCTTTCTCTTCACCATACATAGAGGTCTTTTCAGGACCGTGTCAGAGGCAGATTTTCTCTGAATCAGTCAGACTCTTTGCTCTCCCTCTCTCTTTCACACCTTCAAAAACACATTTCTCTAGCCGTTTCAATCGCTCTCTCCATTACTCTCCCTAATTCTCTCTCTCTCTCTGTCTCTCTCTCTCCTTTTTTCATTTTCTATTCCTTGACTTTTCAGCCTTCTCTTTTTGTGTACTCCTTTATTTCCTTTCAGGATCTTCATTTCATTCTATCTCTTTCTTTTCTTTTCTTATTCCTTTCTTCATTACACACAGACACTTCCTAAACACAACAAATAAACACATATGACCCTGCTAAAACTAAATATCCTCTCCTCTCTTAACTCTTAACTCTATCCTCCTCTCCTGGCCTCTCCTTCTCTCTCTCCTCTCCTCTCCTCCCTTCTCTCCTCTGCTTGTTTCTTCTTCTATCCTCCGTTTACCTCCAGACATGTCTATCCTCCTTCCTGTCTTTTCTCCATTTTATCCCCTTTCTTTCTTCCTTCTCTTTTCATCTGCCTCTCCCACAAACAGACCCCCCCCCCCCTCTATCCTCCTTCCTGTCTTTTCTCCATTTTATCCCCTTTCTTTCTTCCTTCTCTTTTCATCTGCCTCTCCCACAAACAGACCCCCCCCCCCCTCTATCCTCCTTATTTCACCTCTTTACGCCCCCCCTTC
>CM030177.1:20842274-20847274 GCA_017639675.1 Aplochiton taeniatus
GAAGGATGGAGGGATGGATGAAGGATGGAGGGATGGAGGGGGAGATGGAAGGAGAGATGCAGGGACGGAGGGATGGAGGGATGGAGGCAAAAGAGATGGAGGGATGGAGGGATAGAGAGAAGAGAGAGAAGAGAGAGAAGAGAGAGAAGAGAGAGAAGAGAGAGAAGGAGCGGGAAACAGTCTCTGTTTTCATGCTCAAAGAAAAGCATTTCATTGGTCCACAGAGAGACTTTCTTTTCGTTCGGCAGCAATTTTTCATCATGCTTTCTTATTCTTTCTGTTTGTGTGAGTGTGTGTGTGTGTGCGTGTGTGCGTGTATGTGTGTGTGTGTGTGTGTGTGTGTGTGTGTGTGTGTGTGTGTGTGTGTGTGTGTGTGTGTGTGTGTGTGTGTGTGTGTGTGTGTGTGTTCATACAATGCCACGTGCCTAAGCGGATGTTTGGAGCCTTTCAAAAACATTCTGAGAGAAAAGTATTGTTAATTAAGCATTTAATGGCCGCTGAGCTGATGAATCATCTGAGGCGCTGTGGTTGCGTTTGAGGCCGGTCTGGGAGCAGAGGGAGGACGGTCTTCAGAAGGCCAGGGTCCCCCGCTCTGACTAGGCTGGCAGTTAGAACTCAAAGAACCAACTTAGAACAGAGCCTCTAGAGCAGAGAGGAAGAGGAGGAGGAGGAAGAGGAGGAAGAGGAGGAAGAGGAGGGGTGAACAGAGTGGAGAGGGGAGAAAAATAAGGAAGAATAAGAAGAAACAGAGAAGAGGAAGAAGAAACAGAGAGGAAAAAGAAGGATGAGGAAGAGGAGAGGAAGAAGGGGAGAAAGGAGGATGAGGAAGAGGGGATGAAGAGGGGAGGAAGAGGGGGAGAAAGGAGGGTGAGAGAGAGGGGAGCTGGTCTGAGTTTTCTTCATCCTTCTCATCCTGATCAGTCCCCATCAATCACACTCCTGTCTGAAATGTCCTCCTCGATGAGGCACACACACACACACACACACACACACACATACACACACACACACACACACACACACAGAGGAATCAACATATTTATGCTTGCGAACACGCCTGCAGTTTGAACGCGTCATGTGTGAGTGAATGTGATTAGACTCAGAGAAAGAGGACCGCATGAAAACACTGGATGCCATCAGCGACATGGACACTTAACCACGCCCTCAGACGGAACAGACAACACACACACACACACACACACACACACACACACAGTGGCCAGACGCCTCCCAGCTGAGAGCCAAGGGGTGAGGGAGACACATGGCTCTCCTCCTCGTTTTTATGAGCCTCACAGGGGGCAGTGTGTGTGTGTGTGTGTGTGTGTGTGTGTGTGTGTGTGTGTGTGTGTGTGTGTGTGTGTGTGTGATGGGGGTCAGACGCTGAACAGACACTCCCCTCCCTGTCCTCCCTCTCTTCCTTTTGTGGCCTAACCCTAACCCTAACCCTAACCCTAACCCTGACAGGAGGCTGGATGGATCTCAATCTTCTCTTTGTTTGGCCTTTACAGGGTGAACTTAGGGTACAGCATCACCTGAATTAGAAACTGTTTCACACACACGTGCACACACACGCGCTCTTTCCCTCGCAGGTCCCTGTTAGACAAGTAGGGTATTGCATGTGGGCCTTAGTGACGTGGTTATGTTGATATTTTTAGAGCTCAGAAATAGAATCCCATTATGGCTCTGACAGACTGGCTTTTATTCTCTCGTGTCAGGCAAGCTAACAGATGGCGCGTTTGAGTTCTCCCTCCTTTTCTTAAGGGTCTGGTGACAGGTGCGCCAACACAACAATTAAACTGGGATCAATTAAATCAGGCAGGGCACCCACTCCCCTCCTTCAGTCAGAAAACCTGTCCAGCATCGACCCGGCCGCGACTCATTTGCTCTCCGCCGGTGTCTTAACGCACAGACGAGGCGCCGGTGGCAGCGGTGGATCTTTCGTCTCTATAGTAGCCTACGCCGGCGGAGGGAGGGCGGGGGGGGGGGGGGGGGGGGAGCGGTTATAACTCATTGTCTGTATAGGCGGCATGTCGCAGTGTAATTTGCCAAGTGCTCTGTCCCTTTGCGAACTCAACTATACTGACTGTGTGACCTCATCCACACCATCGAGAGAAAACGCGTCCGTTCGCTTCTCAACTAATCAACATTCCTCACGAGAGCGAATGGATGTTTACCCAGGTACTCGAGCAGCTTTGAGCAGTCTGTCTTTCGGGTGTCACTGCGTTGGTTGGCTGTCCTCTTATTTCCGTTCGTTTTAACGGTCGTCAATTTATTACAAACAAAATTAGCCCATTCAAAATAGGAAATTATAAAGCTTGAATGGTTTATGGTAGCTTTCTCGACTTCTCTCTGATCATTGCGCCGCGAGAACTCCAGTCCGGGACACGGAGCTGAACTTTTCGCTCATAAAGAAAATTAGTTGGCCGATAGACTTTAATGAAATTGGCCGTGGTTGAGCTGATTTGCATATAGACCGTTGACTTGGTGTAATGTTTGCGATCCGTATCACTCTTCTGAGGCCCGACGGTTCCTAAAATGAACATAGCCTTAGTTATGTAAATTTTTCATAATTTTCAGCTTATGTTTTATAATTTGGTGTATGTATTAATCAACTACATAGCTGCTTAGATGTGACAGTCTTTTAAAAGCTATATGCTGATCATTCAATGATTTATGCTGGCTATATTGCCCCCCCCCCCCCCCCCCCACCCACACACACACACACACACACACACACACACACACACACACACACACACATACATCCACTCACATCCGCTCCTCGAGCCCAACCCTCCCTCCCTTTCTCTGTCACCAAGCCCACCTAGGTCCCCGGTCCCGCCGCTCTCAGCCCGTTGGCTCTCTCCTCTTTGTATATTGCGCTCCGTTCTTCGTCACGCTGGGTCGTCAGCTGCAGCAGCGGCAGAGAGCGGCGTGTCTTACCGCCTGTAGCCAGCGCACCAGCTGCTGTGTGCGGACAAGAGAGGGACAGAGGAGAGGAGCTTGTCGAGAGCTGCTCCTCCTTAGAATACCTTACAACACGCGAGAGAGCTGACTTCTTTTAAGGTAAGCTGCCCATGTGATACTTTCATTATTTTAATTAAAGTTTGCTTTTCTCCGTTTAAGATCGATTTGGCATATGCAGTCCAAGCCTTGACTGCATCTGATTAATTGATGCATTTGAACGAGACAAAAGATTTAATTGTATAGGTCTATATATTAAACAATATTTATCCCTTAACGATTTATAGTACATATTAGGGGATGGGGCTCAGACTAAGTGGTTACCCGCCTCTGATTCCACTCAGTCCGAGTTCATAATTTAGCTACTGAACACAGTTTTCGTGGCTTCAATTTAGAATGCCGTGCATTTTAATGAAAACGATGGTAGAGAGAAACGAACAACTTAAACCTCCAGGTGATTGACAGCAGCGTAAACTACATAAGCACGACCCCATCAGGCGTCCCGCGTGTATCAGTTCGCAAGGCTTCTGTACAGTTAAATTAATGCATCGTTTTGAAAAAGAGTTTCCTTTAAAAACTTTACTTAATTTGATCTAAGGTGAACACAGTCTTTTTTTTCTATCCGCAAATCATGCAAATCTATATGCGCGTTCATGCTCCATGGAGTTTAAGGCTCCGACGGCATACTAAGTTTGGAATTAAATCGGACGGTAATTGTGTTCGTTCCTTCCCAAATTGCCTCTGCAGTCCGTGAAAAATGGACAGCGCCTGAGTGTGGACGGGCATCTGGATTTACTCGTTGTAACGGCTTGGCCCTGTATCTGTTTCACTTCTCCGTCGGCGGGGTATTGAGTGGTCGTGGCGAGGGCGCTGAGTGAGTGTGTTGCGGGGGCTTGAAGAGGTCACCGTAGCTGGGTTAATTGAGTTAGCAGCCGCGCGCTGGGTGGCTGCGTGACAGCGGGTAGGATTTAGAAGAGCGCGAGCATGTCTGCCTTACCTCAAGATCGCGGCGTGTCCAACGGCATTTTGGCATCACCAGTTAAATGAGCCCTGGAGTCCGGGAGTGTTTGTGTGCGTGCGTGTGTGCGTGCGTGTGTGCGTGCGTGCGTGCGTGCGTGTGTGTGTGTGTGTGTGTGTGTGTGTGTGTGTGTGTTCGTTCGTGGTGGCGGGAGGGAAGGGGGTGGGGTGATTGGTTTGAGTTCATGGAGTTGATTGTGTGTCAGTGTGCGAGAGAGAGAGCGAGAGAAAGAAGGCGGGAGAGAGAGATCGCGTGAGACAGAAAGCGAGAGGGAGTGTGTGTGTGTGTGTGTGTGTGTGTGAGAGAGAGAGAGAGAGAGAGAGAGAGAGAGAGAGAGAGAGAGAGAGAGAGAGAGCAGGACTGGTGAACGGAAAGGTGAACGGTTTGGGTAAACTAACGGATTATCTCCTGCTGTTTAAAAGTTGAGATTGTCCTTATGCAACAGCAGAGCACTATTTAAGTCATATCACCGCACGTATAAAAACGCGTGCCGCGTACACCAGACACTCCACTGTGCGCGCGGGTTCTGTCAGTCCCTGATAAGCCATTGGAGGAAAGGGTGGGGAGGGGGGCTGCCGCTTGTCCTCTCAGAAAACCCTAAATGTGCGCGGCCAGGGTCCGTGACCGCTTTGATTAGAGGATAATAAAACTATTTACCGCACTACTCCACCGTCTCCTCTCCACGGGCTTCTAGCTCGTGCTGGAACTAAGGCAGCGCGCGGGGAAGTTAGAGGAGCCTGCGGGGTAAAATGAATTGAATCGTAATAGCATTGATCTAAGTCTCGACCCCTCGAGTGCCGTGCGCCTATCGATCCATTGATTGTCTCCGCGATTTATTGCAAGCGGTTAGAGACCCCAAGTGGGCGTGGTGGGTGTGGTTCAGAATGAATGAGACGGGTTGATGTTTAATAGCGCGTGATGGCATGGAATGAGTCTAGACAATTTAAGGGATACTTCTAGCATTAATGCTTTTCCAAAAAAAAATCTTCAGAAAAATAGACTGTTATAAGAAATAAAT
>CM030177.1:20872274-20887274 GCA_017639675.1 Aplochiton taeniatus
AACACTCATTTAATCTTTAATATTCTCTCTCCAATGCTCTTCTGCTGAACACACGGTGCTTTATGCCTCCTCATAATCATAATCATAATCATTGTTGCTCTGGGTTGTCCTGTTGTGACAGTTTGATGTGGATGAGAAGACCTATTTTAAAAACATCCTGAACAGCATCAACTTCAACATCAAGCTGTCAGTCAAGAAGATCCACAAGGAGGTGGACAAGACAGTGTGAGTTCTCCTCTCCTCTCCTCTCCTCTCCTCTCCTCTCCTCTCCTCTCCTCTCCTCTCCTCTCCTCTCCTCTCCTCTCCTCTCCTATCATAGACAAACACATCTTGAGGTAATAGTAGGCCTTTGGGCTAATAAATATATGTTTATATATTTGGAAGATATTTCAACCTACTTTGCTGTAGTGTGTTGTTATCATAGCACTGTTTCACAGACGTCATCACAGAAGTTTACCCACGTTATGTAAATAACATTTTGTCCAGCTGTTTCCTAGGTGATGTTCTGTGTCCCAGACACCAAACTCATCTTTCCCTGTTGGTTTTCTTCTAATCGTTTCATTCCTGCTCTGTATTTAAAAAGGCTTTTTGACATTTGACTTTCCCTGGGTGTTAGTATTCCAGCGTGCTCCATTATCGAACATCAGCCTCTCCTTTCTGGAGCTAAACGATCCATTGTCCCTTTATCACCTCAGATGTGATCCCTTCATCCCTCACTCCCTCCCTCCCTTCATCCCTCACTCCTTCTCCCCCCGCTGTAGGAACACACCTCTCCATTTGTTCCTCCCTCCCTCCTTCCATCCTTCCCTCCCTCCTTACTTCCATCTCTCTCTCTCTCTCTCTCTCTCTCTCTCTCTCTCTCTCTCTCTCTCTCTCTCTCTCCCTCCCTCCCTCCCTCTCTCTCCATCCAGCCTCTCTCTTCCTCGGTTCATTTGTCTTGTCTATCCTAACAAGGGCATCTCAGTCCTCTCAGAGTTATTCGTTTGGTGTATTTTCTGCTCCGATCGATGCAGCCATATCTAACTGGATTATGATGAAGGGGCAGTGCTGCTGCTGCGTGTGTGTGTGTGTGTGTGTGTGTGTGTGTGTGTGTGTGTGTGTGTGTGTTTATATACAGACAGGAAGTCTTACTAGGAGATATTGGATCTGTCTTTTGGTCATGGCTGGGTTAGT
Source organism: Aplochiton taeniatus (assembly GCA_017639675.1). Lineage (NCBI taxonomy): Eukaryota > Metazoa > Chordata > Actinopteri > Galaxiiformes > Galaxiidae > Aplochiton > Aplochiton taeniatus. The sequence goes on from CM030177.1 coordinate 20,873,448, forward strand.
TAGGATTCTGATCAGGAGCTCGGCGGGTTCCTGTCACAGCCAGGTTAACTCTGTTGGTGTGTGTGCAACGGTCATGTACAGAGAGTATGTGTGCGTTTCTGTGTGTTTGTATGAAAACTTAGTGTGTGTGTATTTGAAGGAAAACTTGATGTGTGTATGTGTGCGTGTGTGTGTGTGTGTATGTGTGCGAGTGTATGTGTGTGTGTGTGTGTGTGTGTGTGTGTGTGTGTGTGTGTGTGTGTGTGTTCCTGTCCTGTTTAACATTGTGTCTCCCCCTCCAGATGGCTCCTCCCACCTCAGGCCCTTAATGCCTACTATCTCCCCAACAAGAACCAGATGGGTGAGTTACCTTTAATCCTTAGCTCCACACACTCCTAGGTAGGTGAGATATTCCCCCAAACACAGCTCCACACACACACGTGAGATATTCCCCCAAACACAGCTCCACACACACAGGTGAGATATTCCCCCAAACACAGCTCTACACACACAGGTGAGATATTCCCCCAAACACAGCTCCACACACACAGGTGAGATATTCCCCCAAACACAGCTCCACACACACAGGTGAGATATTCCCCCAAACACAGCTCCACACACACAGGTGAGATATTCCCCCAAACACAGCTCCACACACACAGGTGAGATATTCCCCCAAACACAGCTCCACACACACAGGTGAGATATTCCCCCAAACACAGCTCCACACACACAGGTGAGATATTCCCCCGAACACAGCTCCACACACACAGGTGAGATATTCCCCCGAACACAGCTCCACACACACAGGTGAGATATTCCCCCAAACACAGCTCCACACACACAGGTGAGATATCCCCCGAACACAGCTCCACACACACAGGTGAGATATTCCCCCGAACACAGCTCCACACACACAGGTGAGATATTCCCCCGAACACAGCTCCACACACACAGGTCAGCTCCACAGTACTATTCCTAACAGCTCCACACACTCCTACCCTGGTGTCATCTAATAACATCATCACAGAACACAGGACTAGAAGACCTTATACAATATAGTTAACTGTCTCTCTCTCTACCATCCCCCCCCCCCCTCTCTCTCTCTACCATACCCCCCCCCTCTCTCTCTCTCTACCATACCCCCCCCCCCCCCTCTCTCTCTACCATCCCCCCCCCTCTCTCTCTCTCTACCATACCCCCCCCCCCCTCTCTCTACCATACCCCCCCCCCTCTCTCTCTCTACCATACCCCCCCCCCCCTCTCTCTCTATCTACCATACCCCCCCCTCTCTCTCTCTCTTTCTCACCATACCTCCCCCTCTGTCTGCTGGCCCTGATCGATGTGAAGTGATATAGCTCGGTCTGGAACAGGTGAACAAACACAACCATTAGCCCTCTACTCATTTTTTACCCTGCAACTCATCTCTCTCTCTCTCTCTCTCTCTCTCTCTCTCTCTCTATCTCTCTCTCTCTCTCACCTCTCTCTCTCTCCCCAGCATCTCTCTCTCTCTCTCTCTCTCTCTCCTCTCTCTCTCTCTCTCTCTCTCTCTCTCTCTCTCCTCTCTCTCTCTCTCTCTCTCTCTCACCTCTCTCTCTCTCCCCAGCATCTCTCTCTCTCTCCTCCCCCTCTCTCTCTCCTCTCTCTCTCATCCCTCTCTCCCACCCTCTCACAGTTCAGGTGGACACGTTCAGTGTTAGTTTGTGGAGAGAGAGACACAGAGCCACTTCCCACAGGTCAACCAGACCCTCTCTCTCTCTCTCTCTCTCTCTCTCTCTCTCTCTCCCCAGCATCTCTCTCTCTCTCTCCCCCTCTCTCTCTCCTCTCTCTCTCATCCCTCTCTCCCACCCTCTCACAGTTCAGGTGGACACGTTCAGTGTTAGTTTGTGGAGAGAGAGACACAGAGCCACTTCCCACAGGTCAACCAGACCCTCTCTCTCTCTCTCTCTCTCTCTCTCTCTCTCTCTCTCTCCCCAGCATCTCTCTCTCTCTCTCCTCTCTCTCTCTCTCTCTCTCTCTCTCTCTCTCTCTCTCTCTCTCACCTCTCTCTCTCCCCAGAATCTCTCTCTCTCTCTCTCTCCTCTCTCTCCTCTCTTTCCTCTCTCTCTCTCTCTCTCTCTCTCTCTCTCTCTCTCTCACCTCTCTCTCTCTCCCCAGCATCTCTTTCTCTCTCTCCCCCTCTCTCTCTCCTCTCTCTCTCATCCCTCTCTCCCACCCTCTCACAGTTCAGGTGGACACGTTCAGTGTTAGTTTGTGGAGAGAGAGACACAGAGCCACTTCCCACAGGTCAACCAGACCCTCAGGCTAACTTCTGTTCCCTCTCCTGGGGTTGTTGTTGTTGTTGTTGTTATTGTGGTTGTTGTTGTTTAGCTGTGAGTAAGGACTCGATATGTTTGAGAAAGCATTGGTGGTGTGATTCCACCTGGTCGCATGGTGGAGTGTAATGACTGCTTAGATGCGTCTTCTCCTGTGAATCTTCTCTCCTGTTTCCTGCTTCCTACTTCCTGTCTCCTGTTTCCTCCGTCCTGATTCCTGCTTCCTGTTTCCTGCTTCTTGCTTCCTGCTTCCTGTTTACTGCTCCAGTGTTTCCTGCAGGGATACTCCAGCCCACCCTGTACGACCCTGAGTTCCCTCAGTAAGTACACCAAACCCGTGTGTGTGTTGATGTTAATCTCTCTCCTCCTTTCTTCAAACTACCTAGAAATGAGAGAGAGAATGAAAGAAAGAGATGTGTGATCTGTAAGGGAGGGGGGGGGGGGGGGGGGGGGAGAGACAGGTGACTCAGTTTTTCCCCCTCTTAGAAACCTTTGTCTTCAAAGCACAAAGCACTAAACACCAACAGGATAAGCATCTCTGTCAGAGTAGTCAGTCCCTCTTCTGAGTATGAAATCATTAGAGGCCATGTAGTTATTTCAGCAGGACTCATTAGACTTCATTATCACTCCTGACAACCTCCCTCCACACATACCGATTCATGGAGATTATTGCCTTGGACGCATGTATGCAGCTAGGTAGGTGTGTGTGTGTGTGTGTGTGTGTGGCTGTAGTCTGTGTGTGTGTGTGTGTGTGCATTATTTTATTCCTGTGTGGGTGTGTGAAGTTATGACTGCAGTGACCCTAACCTCCCATTAACTCCCAGATTTGCCATCACACTGTATAATGAAGCCCCAGCTAGCTAGTCAGATACTCAGCTTTAGAGAGAGAGGTGTATGTATGTGTGTGTGTGCATGTGCGTGTGTCGGTGAGTGTGTGTACGTGTCGGTGTGTGTGCGTGTGCGCGTGTGCATGTGTGTTTGCGTGTGTGTGTATCTGTCGGTGACGGTGTGTGTGTGTGTGTGTGTGTGTGTGTGTGAAACACAGACAAAGAGAGAGAGAGGACCGGGCTGGTTGAGCTAGGTGTGTGTGTGTGTGTGTGTGTGTGTGTGTGTGTGTGTGTGTGTGTGTGTGTGTGTGTGTGTATGTGTGTGTTTTGAGGGCTGGTTGAGCTAGGTGCCTCATATCGACGAGCTGTCAGAAAGTCATTTCCCCTCGTAACCATGTGAACAGGGCCGGCTGGCCGCTCCTCCCTCCCCCTCCAGCTGGGTCGAGGAGAGGACGGCCCTGCACTGCCCCCCGCAGGCCAGGGGAGGGAGGTGAAGCGTCTTAATGGCATACTCCCCTTAGAGCTGTCGTCATGGTGATTCAGCATAGAACAGGAAGAGAATGGACACACCTGTTCAATTCCAAATCAGAGTCTTTAAGTTGTTACCATGACGACAGGTTTGTTGCTTTTGGGAAGGCCCCGGTACATATTGCCATGGTTACGGGTTCTCTGTCCGTTTAAAGGTCTGAGGTCCAGTACAGCCCTAACCCTAACCCTCACCCTAGCAGTTTTAGTACAGCTGTTCTCTCTGAAACACAACAGTCTAACCCCTAACCCTAACCCTAACAGTTCTAGTACAGCTGTTAAACGTCTGAGGTCTCTCTGAAACGCTGTAACCCCTTTGGTCTATGTGTGGATGTTTGAGTTCTTTCCTTCTCCCTCCAGGTCCCTGAACTATGGAGGGATAGGAGCCATCATCGGTCATGAGCTGACACACGGCTATGATGACTGGGGTGAGAACCCTAACCCAAACCCCAACCCTAACCCTAACCCTATCACTATCCCCGACCCCAACCACAACCCCAACCCCAACCCTAACCCTGACCCTAACCCTATCACTATCCCCGACCCAACCCTAACCCTAACCCCAACCCTAACCCTATCACTATCCCCGACCCCAACCCTAACCCCAACCCCAACCCCAACCCTAACCCTAACCCTATCCCTAACCCCAACCCCAACCCTAACCCCTACAGAGGAATGCACACATCACAGTGCCATTTTTATGGATGTTCATTAAGTGCTGAGTATACTTAAGCTCCAGGCTGGTAGTCCCTAACTGTGACCCTTGACCTCTCGCCCTCTCCATCACCTCGGTGATGCAATGGTTCCTGTCCTCAGGGGGGCAGTACGATCGCCACGGCAACCTCAAGCAGTGGTGGACAGAGGACTCATACAGGAAGTTCCAGAGGAAAGCCGAGTGTATCGTCAAACTATACGACAACTTCACCGTGTACAACCAGAAGGTAAGGCACACACACCCACACACACACACACACATGAATACTCACCCTAACCCTAACCAAACTTCACCGTGTACAACCAGAAGGTAAGGCATACACACACACACACACACACACACACAGACACACAGACACACAACACAACACGCACATGCACACGCACCCACACCCACACCCACACACAGACATGTTTGTTACTGTTACCTGTGTTACCTGTGTTTGTTACTGTTGCCCGTGTTACCTGTGTTTGTTACTGTTACATGTGTTACCTGTGTTTGTTACTGTTACATGTGTTACCTGTGTTTGTTACTGTTACCTGTTACCTGTGTGACCTGTGTTACCTGGGTGACCTGTGTTACCTTTGTAGGTGAATGGCCGTCTGACCCTGGGGGAGAACATAGCTGACATGGGAGGCCTCAAACTCTCCTACTATGTGAGTAGGAAAATTAGAGCTCACAGTTGGCCTGTTATCATTTCATGTGTTGCCATGGTGTTCTCTGGTTCTGTGTAACTGAACGATAACTTCTGGTTCTTTCTCGGCAGGCCTACCAGAAGTGGGTGAGGGAGCACGGCCCGGAACGACCCTTACCTGGCCTCAGGTACACCCACGAACAGCTGCTCTTCATCGCCTTTGCACAGGTAACACACACACCTATACTTATCACCCAGGTAACACACACACACACACCTCTATCTGTCAACCAGGTAACACACAAACCTACATCTATCACCCAGGTAACACACACATCTCTATCTGTAAACCAGGTAACACACACATACCTACACCTATCACCCAGGTAACACACACACCTCTACCTGTCAACAGGTAACACACACATCTACACCTCTCACCCAGATAACACACACCTCCACCTGTCACCCAGGTAACACACACACCTATACGTGTCAACCAGTTAACACACACACCTATACCTGTCAACCAGTTAACACACACACCTATACCTGTCACCCAGGTAACATGACTCCGGGGAGTCTCCTTCTCTTGTAAACTCAGTTCGTTCTGTGTGGTGTGTTACCATGGTGAGATCTCCTGTCTTCTTCTTTGGTAGAACTGGTGCATGAAGAGAAGGTCCCAGTCCATCTACCTACAGCTGTTGACAGACAAACATGCCCCGGAGCATTACAGGTAAACACACACACGCACACACACACACACACACATACACACACACACACACACACACACACACACACACACACACACACTCCACACTGTAAATGTTGCCTCAATACTCCAGACCTGCTGATCACACTAATAAATCCATCTAGTTTCTGATTGGTGCGTTGTCTGTCCGGTCCCTCCCCTCTGCAGAGTGATTGGCAGCGTGTCACAGTTTGACGAGTTTGCCCGTGTGTTCCATTGCCCTAAAGGATCCCCCATGCATCCACTGGACAAGTGCTCTGTCTGGTGACCTCTCATCCCTGACCCCATTCCCTGAGACTGACCTTTCCTGTTGTCATTGGACGATCTGCATGTCATTATTGTTGCCGTGGGAACAAGTCACGTCAAAGGCCACATCCTGTTACCAAGGCGATCAGTCCTTTAGAGGAGGATTAACAAATGTCCAAGCAGCAGAAGGGAAGCTGACCTCTAACTCTCCAACCAGGCTTACTATGGCTCTAACTCTCCAACCAGGCTTACTATGGCTCTAACTCTCCAACCAGGCTTAGTATGGCTCTAACTCTCCAACCAGGCTTACTATGGCTCTAACTCTCCAACCAGGTTTACTACGGCTCTAACTCTCCAACCAGGCTTACTATGGCTCTAACTCTCCAACCAGGCTTACTATGGCTCTAACTCTCCAACCAGGCTTACTATGGCTCTAACTCTCCAACCAGGCTTACTATGGCTCTAACTCTCCAACCAGGCTTAGTATGGCTCTAACTCTCCAACCAGGCTTACTATGGCTCTAACTCTCCAAGCAGGCTTACTATGGCTCTAACTCTCCAAGCAGGCTTACTACGGCTCTAACTCTCCAACCAGGCTTACTATGGCTCTAACTCTCCAACCAGGCTTACTATGGCTCTAACTCTCCAACCAGGCTTAGTATGGCTCTAACTCTCCAACCAGGCTTACTATGGCTCTAACTCTCCAACCAGGCTTACTATGGCTCTAACTCTCCAACCAGGCTTAGTATGGCTCTAACTATCCAACCAGGCTTACTATGGCTCTAACTCTCCAACCAGGCTTACTATGGCTCTAACTCTCCAACCAGGCTTACTATGGCTCTAACTCTCCAAGCAGGCTTACTATGGCTCTAACTCTCTAACCAGGCTTACTACGGCTCTAACTCTCCAACCAGGCTTACTACGGCTCTAACTCTCCAACCAGGCTTACTATGGCTCTAACTCTCCAAGCAGGCTTACTACGGCTCTATGGCCATTTCATATTTCAACAATAGAGAGGTGACATAATTCAGCAGTTCAAAGTTTACCTAGCAACTGTTCAAAAAGCTGATTGTTACTCTGTTAGATGGCCTGGTATTGGTGTGTATCTTTCTGACCTGAATTATGACAGCATATCATTTGATTATATATGTTCTATGAGAGCATATCTATATATCATTTGATTATATATGTTCTATGACAGCATATCTATATATCATTTGATTATATATGTTCTATGACAACATATCTATGTATCATTTGATTATATATGTTCTATGACATTATATCTATATATCATTTGATTATATATGTTCTATGACAGCATATCTATATATCATTTGATTATAAATATTTTATGACAGCATATCTACGTATCATTTGACTATTATTATATATTTATATATATTTATGTATTTTATTTTTTATGTTTAGATCTGCATTTATTTATGAATCATCTATTTTTGTATTTCAACATGTATCATTGCGTGGCATTCATTTCTAACTCAGTTAAAACCAAAATGTATTCAATTCATTATTCTTCTGATAAAGACCATTGAATACATTTCATTTTGTTAAAAACTTAAATTCAGCTGCCCTGAAATTCCAGCGTCAAGGCGGTTTCTGGGAGTACGGAACGTGACTGCCAAAAAGGCTAACATACATTTACTTGGGATCATAGAAACATATAGAAGGCTAACATACATTTACTGGGGATCATAGAAACATATAGAAGGCTAACATACATTTACTGGGGATCATAGAAACATATAGAAGGCTAACATACATTTACTGGGGATCATAGAAACATATAGAAGGCTAACATACATTTACTGGGGATCATAGAAACATATAGAACTATACAACCTGAAATCACCCAGAAGGCCTGAGGGGAGTAGAGAGGGTTGTGACCCCATACTGAGCTGTAGGTGGAGGTGAGGTTTCATGTCTGCAGTGACGTGGGGAGAATCTCCTTCTAAATATTTCCTTCTATAGTTTAGATCTAACGCACATACCAGGGTTATTTCAATGAGTCTGTCCTATTTAGTCTCAGAGCTGTCCTCTAGTGGCAGAACAGAGACATGGCGACGGTCATACGTGACATCCTTGATGAAACCACCACCCTCTCCCCCTCTCTCCCTCCCTCCCTCTCTCCCACCCTCCCTCCCTCCCTCCCTCCCCCTCTCTCTCTCCCTCCCCCCTCCCTCCCTCCCTCCCAAACCGCCGTCTCTCCCTCCCTCCCTCCCTCCCTGTCTCCCTCCCTCGCTTGCTCGTTCTGGGCGTGTTGTGTTAAAAGTTGTCAAGGCAACCATTGCATGCCTGTCGTGTTGTCAACATGCATTGTGGACTGCATCAATGGAATGGTGTAATTGTGGGTGTGTATTTGTGATGGTTTTTTAAATCCGTTTTTTTTTTAATTTCGCTTTGAAAGCTGACATCATGTTGACCCCCCCCCCCCCCCCAGTGGTAAAGTGATGTTGGCCTGAAGAGGCCCCCCCTCTTCATTCCCCTTCACAGCAGACATCAGTGGCCTCTGAGTGATGTCTGATAAAGAACACAGGGTCCCAGCCTGGTGGGCTTACATCACGGCAGTATCAGAAATGAAAGAGCCTCTCCCGATGGATCACATGAACTCTGACCTTGCAGACAAACTCTCAACGCTCCCAAAAATGGATTTCAAACGCAGGTCAATATTCTATGTGTCCATTTCTCAATTCCACACTCAAAATGACATTCTGTAAATAAGGCATTGTGGTGGAAAAACAGAGAGCATCTCTGAGGCAAACAAAACTCCATTTTACTTTTGTATAAAGAATTTATTAGCAAACAGGAATATGAATAATCTTTGTAAAGAAAAAAATGATATCAAATGTGATGATTGTACATTTCTTTAAATAAAGCACATGGCTTTCCTTCCAGTGTTTAAAGCTAGCTTACACAGTCTCTCTCTCTCTCTTTCTCACACACACGTACTTACACACACACAGTCTCTTTCTCTCTCTCTCTCTCTCTCTCTCTCTCTCTCTCACACACACAGACTCTCTCTCACACTCTGTCTTACTCACTCACTCACTCACTCACTCACTCACACACGCACACACTCTCACACGTACTCACACATACTCACACATACTCACACACACACACACACACACACACACACACACACACACACATCTGCTAGTTCAGATGTGGTTGCTGCTGGCTCATATCTCCTAATGTTTAATATTTGGAATAAAGACACGGGGTCAATATGTCAACATTGTCTGTCTAAATGTTATTTGTGTGCGTGTGGTTGTTTCTTTGTATCGCTGTTTAAAGCGTCCAGTTTGTTTCTCTTCTGTATGTGTGTGTGTGTGTGTATGTGTGTGTGTGTGTGTATGTGTGTGTGTGTGTGTGTGTGTGTGTGTGTTTGTGTAGTCTTGTTTTTTCCATTTTTGAGGACCAAAATTCCAATTTTACTCTCCAAGTGATGGTCCTTAAAAGTCTATTCTTTAATAGTTCATTAAATAATACTGAAAGTTGTACGGTTACACAAACTATATTAGTTGAAGAATAAAACATTTCCTATACCAGTATAATGTTGAAACATATGAAATACTAAATAATATGAACTTCACTGTGCCAAGTCAGCCTTCAAGGGCACCACAGCAACCATGGAAAACGATGAAGCAGTAAAGAATGTAACCATGATAATTACTTTATGAACTCATTGTTTGAGCATGAAACTCTCGTCAGGTAAGAAATACAGACATCTTCCAGTGTTGCAGCATCTAGGGATTGTTGAATCGGCTACACCTCCTTCCCTTCAGCGTATACAGTGGTGCATGTCTCTGTAAAGAGCCAGACCCTTCAGCATATACAGTGGTGCATGTCTCTGTAAAGAGCCAGACCCTTCAGCGTATACAGTGGTGCATGTCTCTGTAAAGAGCCAGACGTTCCCTTCAGCATATACAGTGGTGCATGTCTCTGTAAAGAGCCAGACCCTTCAGCGTATACAGTGGTGCATGTCTCTGTAAAGAGCCAGACGTTCCCTTCAGCATATACAGTGGTGCATGTCTCTGTAAAGAGCCAGACGTTCCCTTCAGCATATAAGTGGTGCATGTCTCTGTAAAGAGCCAGACATTGTTTTCCAAGAGGATATATAAATCCACGGTGTGCAGCTTGTCCTCTCCAGCACAGAATATCCATTATTTATAACTGGTCGTGGCATCAGCTTCCAGAGAAACCACTCTCCCATAGCAGTCAGTATTAAGGCTCACTTTCTACATACTACAATTAGCGCATGCTTTCCTCTCCAGTCTACCAAGCATGGTTCAGAATCCTGCAGCAAGAGTTGTTACTAGGACTAAAACGAGAGAACACACCCTGTCCTCTAGGGCCTCCAGGCTACCTGTATCCTATAGAATAGATTTCAAGGTAATCTTAAAGGTCTTTAAAGTGCTAAAGGGGTTGACACTAATCTATCTTAGAGACTGTCTCATTGATTATGTACCTGGCAGGGTCCTTAGATCCTCTACCGCTTCTTTGCTGGTAATTCCAAAGGTGAATTGTAAGAGGAGCGGAGAAGCTTCTTTCAGCTTTTTGGCCCCAAAACTGTGGAATTCCCTTCCACGCCATATTCGGGAGGCTGAATCAGTCATTACTTTTCAAAGGGATCTTAAAACACACCTTTTCAATCAGACTTTTAATTAAACAAAATCACAGGAAGGAGTCTATTGTCATTTAATTTTGTTTTATTGTTTTACAATCATGTTTTACCACTTTTAATCATATTTTTGTTTTTATTCTTTGTCATGTAAAGCACATTGAGCTGCACTTGTATGAAATGTGCTATACGAATAAGGTTTATTATTATTATTACATGTGGTGACAGATTTTCACATTGGAACATCATATGATTCTTTAATTGTATAATTATTCAGGAAATTCTTTGTGATCTTTTTTAATTATTATTTATCATACTATTTGTTTTACACATTCACGTGCATCCTCATCTTCTTTATAGTCTCCTGTGCACTGTGCTCACACCTGTCACCATAGTAACCGTCCACGCACTGGCACACTGCTATGTCAGTGTCTAGAACCCTCTTACACTTCCCTTTGTTCTCACACTTTAGAGCAGAGCAAGGGTCGTACTTTTTAATCTGATTGTCACTCTTCGTATAAATCGTAAATGACCCTTTCGATTTGTTAGAGAGCTTGGATCTCTTGCACGCTCCACTGTGAAAGTGCTGCAGATGTTCGGTGGGTAACGAGGAGAAGTATTCCTGCGTGTCACTGTCGGGCTGGGCTTTGGTGTCACGGTTGTCCTCGTTTTTTATTGGAGAAACATGGATCGCCGCGTACTGGACTGAACACCCACTGAGAGCAGTGAAAACGTTGGAACAAAAAGGATCCGGTTTTAAGCAATTGTCAATGGCCGTTTTAGTGTTTTTGTTAGTACTTCGTTTCCCTGTAATCACATGCACAAAGGCTACATTTGTTTGCCCAATCTTGATTTCATCAAAGCCTTCGAATTTGTGTCTCATCAGATGTTTCTTTTTGAACACGACAACTCCCCAGTCGTACCAGTAATATTTAAATTTAATAACATCTCTGATTTGGGTAGCTAATTCTCGAGCTTCTTTTTTCTGTAATTCCCGCCCATCAGGAGCTTTTGAGCGGACCATATCGTCAACGTCTTTTTTCATGTATGTTTCAAATTTCTCAATGCAGTCAATCTCATTTTTCTGCATCCTGAAGTTAACCTTGTAAAGTTCATTAGCTGCATTTCTAACCATAATATCATTGTTGGTTTGTTCCATAGTGTGGTAAACTTGATTGAGCAATATTCCTCTCAGTAGTAAAGCTCGCAGGTACTTGTGATACAACTTCAGAGATAGAACATTACCTTCTACCTTTGTGTACATTAAGTTTAACAAGTTTTCTGAAATAGATGGACCGTCATCAATAAGTAAAACCTGTGTTAGAGTCATCACACTTTTCTCAATATGATTATCTTGAAAGAATTTGCAAAACTTTTTAGCCTCAGCCTTCTTGTCTTCTTCACTATTTACTGTCATAGAGACCTCGGTAAATAATATAAACTTTTTCCAACCGTTACCAATCTGTAGCTGATATTTGGAGTAGGCAGCGAGCCAGGTTTCAGATTTCAACTCTTTAGCCAGTGCATCCAATCTTGTATTGATATTTTCAAATCCAGACTTCAACGCTGTTAAAACAGGATCGTTTTTCGGTATAAAAGCCAACGCGATTTGAATGATGGTACCAATTGCAGTGCCCACAATTGGTATATTTTTTATCGCGTCTGCAATTTTGTCAGCAAGAGCAACTGTGTCAACTTTTTCAAAATATTCTATGACTGAATTAAGTGATTTTACAGCCTTAACTTTTAGATCTGACTTTGTTAAGGGGGCGCCGTGTTGCCTTGGTGGAGGGTTGGAGTCTTTTATGCCGCCTGTCTTCTTACCGGCGTTGTTTGCTCGCGGAGGTATGGGTGGAGGGTTGGAGTCTTTCATGCCGCCGGTCTTCTTACCGGCGTTGTTTGCTCGCGGAGGTATGGGTGGAGGGTTGGAGTCTTTCATGCCGCCGGTCTTCTTACCGGCGTTGTTTGCTCGCGGTGGGATGGGTGGAGGCTTTGGGGCTGTGCAGAACGAGATAATGATAGTCATCAGGAGCAGGAGCGGCAGCCTTGGAAACTGCATCACTGCAACACACAATAGAGAGCATTCAACCTGGAAACTGCATCACTGCAACACACAATAGAGAGCATTCAACCTGGAAAGTCCATCACTGCAACACAAAATAGAGAGCATTCAACCCGGGTAGAAATCCACAAATCAGGTCGTCAAAGTGCATATGCATTTCCCAACCCGATATCAATGCCAGAGCTAATAATGCATTTAAATAATAGGTACATTATTATTTGTGTGTTTATTCACATATTCAGTCTCTTTACACACCCATATTTGGTTTCTGAATCGAGTCCTCCTTCAGATACAATTCCCGTGTTATCTAAATAAATATATATTATTTAAGTATAACATATTGTTTTGAAAGAATAGGTTTTAAGTCATTAAAGAGATTCAAATGTTTGTTTTAAAAAATTGTAAAATAGCAGAATACTACAAAAGCATGCCACCCTCCTGTTGAGTCCATAGGAACCACTTACCTGAAGCTGTTTCTAGATTAAACCAGAGAATATAGGAATACGATATGAAGAGAATACCATCTGCAGCTGGAAACAGACTCCATAGGATTCCACCGTTTGTCTTCCTGATTTATAGTCCTTCTGGTCAGGTTATTTGCATTGACTTGGGGTTGGTCTTCATATACTTTGTATGGTCAAATACAACATGTAGTTTACGCCATTTAGCAGACGCTTTTATCCAAAGCAACTCACAATGAGATCACAGGGCCAGACAGTCCCCCTGGAGCAACTTAAGGTTAAGTTGCTGTTTATATACTTACATAGTTCCCCTTACCAGGTCTGTCCTAATACAATGTAATGTCTTATTATTTCTTTAAACTATCAGTCTGTCCTAATACATTGTCTTATTAGTACATATATTTAAACTATATCAATCTGTTCTAATACATTGTCTTATTAGTACATATATTTAAACTATATCAATCTGTTCTAATACGTTGTCTTATTAGTACATATATTTAAACTATATCAATCTGTTCTAATACATTGTCTTATTAGTACATATATTTAAACTATATCAATCTGTTCTAATACGTTGTCTTATTAGTACATATATTTAAACTATATCAATCTGTTCTAATACATTGTCTTATTAGTACATATATTTAAACTATATCAATCTG
>CM030177.1:20899774-21014774 GCA_017639675.1 Aplochiton taeniatus
ACTGCTGCTTGACCACCCGAGTCCTTTCCGCCTGGAGGAGACATTAGGGGCGTTTGGTTAGTACACCAGGACAGGCCTGCTGCTTGACCACCCGAGTCCTCTCTGCCTGGAGGAGACATTAGGAGCGTTTAGTTAGTACGCCATGACAGGCCTGCTGCTTGACCACGCGAGTCCTCTCTGCCTGGAGGAGACATTAGGAGCGTTTGCTTAGTATGCCCGGACATGCCTGGTGCACCGGTGTTTCTCAAACAAGCTACCTGGTAGATTGTGTGTGTTATGTGTGTCTGTGGGCTTGGTAAGTTTTCCCCAGTGAGAGGCCGTACCTTCACAGTGGCTTGCTTGTCGGTCTGCAGCCTGGCGTTCTCCATGGTGAGCGCCCTGAGGCTGGAGCTCAGCTCACCACACTGGCTCTGTAGCTGGTTGTTCAGCACCTGACCAGCAGAGGGCAGCAGAGAAACACGTTTTTTAGACCACAGATTTAAAGTTGAGAAAGCATAGCTGAGCATAACTCTGGAAATATTATAGAGCTGACACAAATAAATGACTGATTGACTGACTGAGTCAGTGTCAGTACTGGTACAGACTGTCTGACCTGTGACCTCTGACCTGAACTCTGTCAGCTGCTGTTCTCAGCTCCCCTCCATCCTTCAGGAGCTTCTGGTTTTCCTGCTGCTGCTTCTGCAAAGCTAAACGAGCACTCTGGAGACACACACACACACACACACACACACACACACACACACACACACACACACACACACACACACACACACACACACACACACACACAGAGAGAGAGAGAGACTAACACATCTACATTTTCATGGAAAATAAGTTGAATTTCCACGTCAAACTTTTTTCTCTGTACTCACTTTCAGTTCACTTTTCAACTCTCCAAAAAGCAAGTCTTTCACATCTAATCAGAGAGAAGAGAACAACCCAGTAACTTTATAAAACTAGACCCTAATTTGTTACATCACACAAAAGAGAAAACCAACAAACTCCATATCCCACGATGCAGTGCTCCTCCTGACCTGCTTGCTCTACGTGATCCTGGTATTGCTCCTGTAGTCTTCTGGCTCTTTCTGTCTCTTCCTGTAGTCTTTGTCTGGTGATATGTCCCTCAGAACGCAGTGCCTGGCACTCTGCTTGGGCCAGTTGCGTCTGGTGAAGTAAACAGCACAAAAGTGACTGTTAAAATACAGCATTTGGTTTCATTATAAAATTGACATTTGGACCGTTAAAAATCCCCGATCAGAACCTTCGATGAGACTGCCTCATTTTTTTCCGGTCCCTGTCTCCTCTTCTGCCAGAATCTAGCTGTCTCCATCTCCTCCCTGCTAAGGTGTAGCTTCATACTAGTTCCTACCTGTCTCCATCTCCTCCCTGCTAAGGTGTAGCTTCATACTAGTTCCTACCTGTCTCCATCTCCTCCCCGCTAAGGTGTAGCTTCATACTAGTTCCTACCTGTCTCCATCTCCTCCCCGCTAAGGTGTAGCTTCATACTAGTTCCTACCTGTCTCCATCTCCTCCCCCCTAAGGTGTAGCTTCATACTAGTTCCTACCTGTCTCCATCTCCTCCCCCCTAAGGTGTAGCTTCATACTAGTTCCTACCTGTCTCCATCTCCTCCCCGCTAAGGTGTAGCTTCATACTAGTTCCTACCTGTCTCCATCTCCTCCCCGCTAAGGTGTAGCTTCATACTAGTTCCTACCTGTCTCCATCTCCTCCCCCCTAAGGTGTAGCTTCATACTAGTTCCTACCTGTCTCCATCTCCTCCCCCCTAAGGTGTAGCTTCATACTAGTTCCTACCTGTCTCCATCTCCTCCCCGCTAAGGTGTAGCTTCATACTAGTTCCTACCTGTCTTCATCTCCTCCCCGCTAAGGTGTAGATTCATACTAGTTCCTACCTGTCTCCATCTCCTCCCCCCTAAGGTGTAGCTTCATACTAGTTCCTACCTGTCTCCTCTCCTTCCCCACCTCCCTCTCCACCTCCTCCACCCTGTGGAGCAGCTCACTCTGGGACTTCATAGCCAGGAAGGAGCGAGCCGACTCCTCCGACAACTGCTGTTTCATCTGAGCCATGGGAAGGAAGGTAGAGGGTTAGGGTTAGGGTTAGGGTAAGCTGTTTCATCTGAGCCATGGGAAGGAAGGTAGAGGGTTAGGGTTAGGGTTAGGGTTAGGGTAAGCTGTTTCATCTGAGCCATGGGAAGGAAGGTAGAGGGTTAGGGTTAGGGTTAGGGTTAGGGTAAGCTGTTTCATCTGAGCCATGGGAAGGAAGGTAGAGGGTTAGGGTTAGGGTAAGCTGTTTCATCTGAGCCATGGGAAGGAAGGTAGAGGCAGATTCATGTTTCAGTGTGTGATTCATGTTTCAGTGTGTGTGATTCATGTTTCAGTGTGTGTGATTCATGTTTCAGTGTGTGTGGTTCATGTTTCAGTGTGTGTGATTCATGTTTCAGTGTGTGTGGTTCATGTTTCAGTGTGTGTGGTTCATGTTTCAGTGTGTGTGGTTCATGTTTCAGTGTGTGTGGTTCATGTTTCAGTGTGTGTGGTGTAATGTGATACAGGCGTGCCTTTACCTCCGTGAGTTTATCGCTCATCTGGACTTTGACCATCTTGAGCTCCTCGGTAGCAAATGCCAGGTCCATCTGATTCCCCCAAAACACAGTAATATATATATATATATATATATATATATATATATATATATATATATATATATATATATATATATATACATATATATATATATATACATATATATATATATATACATATATATATATATATATATATATATATATATATATATATATATATATATATATATATATATATATATATATACATACACAGAACATCACAAAGATCTACTCCAGAAGAACAGCTACCACACAGAACATCACAAAGATCTACTCCAGAATGGTAAGCACAGCTACTCTGAGTTGGCAGTGGGATGAGTGTGATGGGTGGGTTACCTTGGAGGTGGTCGCCACCTCCAGCGCCTCCCCCAGCCTGTGGTACTCTGCCTGGGCCTCATCTCTCTCCATGCAGGCCTGCTGGAGCTGGTCTTGCAGCCTCATCACCTCTCTCCCGGAGACTCTCTGCTCCTCTTCACTCTCCTGCTGCAGCGCGGACAGCTGCTCCTTCAGACGAGCTGCACACACACACACACACACACACACACACACACACACACACACACACACACACACACACACACACACACACACACGGTAAGCCAGGGTGAGGCCACAACACTTGGTCAAACAGACAGTAATTAGTTCAGAACACTCAGTCAACATAGCTCAAAAACTCACCCGAGAAAACAGATCTTCTGTGGACAAGTATTGATTTTTTTCTAACATTTGTCTGATGCAACATGGCCTCTAGGGAGACACAGTTACATTGCACACCACCATGGCTGGATTGAACAGCTTGCCTGCTTCTGAGACAACCTTTACCTGAGTGTGAAGGGTCCAGCTCTCTCTGCGTCTCCAGGCGGAAGGTGGTGAGTTTGAGGGTCTGCAAGAGACTTTCCACCCGACACACTCTGCTCACCATCGAGTCACACTGGCGCCACAGTGTAGCCTCACTCCCTGCCTCGCTACCCAGGGCTCGACGCATCTTCAGCGGGCTTACAGGTCGCTGGGCAGGTTCCCTACTATCCAGGATTTCCTCTCTGGATACTCCAAAGCTGCCCATGTCTCTGATCAGGGACTCAGCCTGTTCCTCCGCCATCAGGAGACGCTGGTGTAACACGGACAGGGCTTCTGGAGCTGTGACCCCAGCGCTTAGCGGCTGGATGGTTGGGCGGGACTGGGACATCGCTGGCAAAATTATACAGCAAAGAAAACCAGGGAGCTGACTGGTCGTGGAACAAGTTATAGTGGCTACCTTTAAGAAGAAAGTCGGCAAAGGTTAAGCTATCACCGGCTAAGGCGAGCACATCAGCACTGCGGACAAATCACTGCAACGCTAATGTTTGTTGTTGTGTAAGGCAAAGGCAGCATTGTAAATCTCCCACTTGCGTTGAAAGGCATAAAGCATCCATAACATCAGCAACTTTTACCCATTACCTGCGTACAGCAACTGCTGTAAATGATATAAAATATCTCTCCATGATAAAAAAAAAAGGTAGCAACGTACACAACATAATCCCTTATCAAAGAAAATGAACCACAAACAACTCTGCGCTTCCTGTACCCGTTGCCATAGCGACGCGTC
Organism: Aplochiton taeniatus; assembly: GCA_017639675.1. NCBI lineage: Eukaryota > Metazoa > Chordata > Actinopteri > Galaxiiformes > Galaxiidae > Aplochiton > Aplochiton taeniatus. The sequence goes on from CM030177.1 coordinate 20,904,000, forward strand.
TTACCGCTTCCATTCAACTCCGTTTGTCAGTTTCTGTTGCCCTGCAAATCTGCAATCACAGCTCCTCAAACTAGCGTCGAATGGGACACGGCAAAACGCGGTCCATATTCCACAAAGTAGGCTTACATGATTGATTACAGATAGATTGAACCAAAGTCCATACGTTACAGAACATAACGTCAAGACTTACCATTAAAATAGTTGATTTTTGGAGAATACAACAAAGATATACTATTATCTGTTGTTCACAATTTTCGAAACTTTGTTTCAAGCACTTTGCTTGGAGGGGTCGCTATCGTGAGCGTTTTTGTATTAAGCAGTCACAACAATTTACAAAATTTGCAACAGGGGCAAGAATTTCTTGAAATATTTGCTCAGCTGCTATTCTCTTAAAGTATTTGATACAAATGTTTCAGTAAAAAATCCTGTCATATCACACAATAAGCATACATTGAGCATTCGTTTTTCAAAATAGGTCTACACAGGATACGGTTTTATGATAACCATTATGCCATAATCCAATATGAGGACTTTTAAAAACAATACTTAGAATGGATTTGGGTTGAGGAGATATGTCACCGTTTTTTTTTTTTAAGTGGACATCTTCCATCTTCCATCCCAGCGCGGCGGCTCAGTGGTTAGCACTGTTGCCTCACAGCAAGAAGGTTCTGGGTTCCAACCCCACCTGACCTAAGGGCCTTTCTGTGTGGAGTTTGCATGTTCTCCCTGTGCTGGCGTGGGTTTCCTCCGGGTACTCCAGTTTCCTCCCACAGTCCAAAAACCATGCAAGTTAATTGGTGACCCATAGGGTGTGAATGTGAGTGTGTGAGTGTCTGTCCCTATATGTGTTGGCCCTGTGATAGACTGGCGTCCTGTCCAGGGTGTACCCTGCCTTACGCCCTGTGTTGGCTGGGATAGGCGACCCGTGACCCTGTAAAACAGGATAAGCGGTAGAAGATGAGAGAGATGAGAGAGATCTTCCATCCCTGATGTTTCTTCTGACAACACCAGTACTAGATTTAAAGGTGAAACCTCATGAGTCATCTCTATATCTGCTCTAGGCATGGCCAGGTAATCCAACTGAAGGAATGGTATAATTATACAAAGTCTGTCTTAAAATAAACTAAAACACAAGATAATGGAAAGACTGGCCGTGCACATCTTCAGTAAAGTTAATCAGGTTGAATGACACAAACCCACTTGCACTATGTAAACATACTTTATTACAAATGTACAGATTTTCTTTTGTTAAAAGATCAGATAAGACTACATTCACCAACAGACAAAATAAATAATTACATTCCAAATCCAATCATCGAGGAGTCTGTTTTGCTCGTAGCCTCTGTAATGTTTTCTGCACACAGAGAGACAGTCAGGAACACACATTTGAAGTCACTCATAAATTGAACAGAATTTGTGTTTTCCGAGTAATGATGTATGAAAACAGCAAGTGAGTTTACCTTGTGGAATTCCTTGGCCTTCTCCCGGTTCTTGGAGTAAGACTCCTGTCGACTCCGGATCTCCTTCTGAAGTTTCACCTCCTCCAGTCGGCTGTATAGCCTGCACAACACAGCTAACTGTCAATAATAATAATAATAATAATAATATATATATATAGAACATCCAGCTAGCTGTCAATCTCCTTCTGAAGTTTCACCTCCTCCAGTTGGCTGTATAACCTGCTCAACACAGATAACTGTCAATAATAATAATAATAATAATAATATATATATAGAACATCCAGCTAGCTGTCAATCTCCTTCTGAAGTTTCACCTCCTCCAGTCGGCTGTATAACCTGCTCAACACAGCCATCTATCAATAACGCTGGCCTTCTACAGAAACTAAAAGGTGGCTGCTGGGATCCACAAACTAGTCGGCCATCAGCTAGCTCTGTGTTTCTGAGCCAACAGAGGCTTCAATGTAGCATGGAGCCACTTGTCAATCAGTAAAGACTGAAGCTGGATCTTTCAAACTAAATAAGGATATCACAGTAACTATTTGTACTGAAGGACCTGTTAAACAAACAGGACTTCTGCTCCACTGTAGGTTAGATCAGACCAATAGTGAAGACTCTGAATGGTCACATGGGCCATGCTGTCATGTGACTGTCATCACTCCAAACGTGTGCAACCATTGGCTGAGAGAGTTAACCGTTACCTTCCCTGTGATTCAGCCATATATGCTAATGTATAATAAGAACCATATATTGATATCAGTATCTCTCCATCTAGTGTATTATTACAGCTACATACATACATACACACACACACACACACACACATATCTCTCTATATTTATCAGTACCTCTGCGTGCGTAGGTGCATCTCCATCTTGTTCAGTTTCCTCTGCTCAGGGCTGCAGACCGTCACCTGGCCAAGCCTCCTGATCTCACACTCCTCCTGTGTCTTTGGATCGGGGCTGCAGACCGTCACCTGGCCAAGCCTCCTGATCTCACACTCCTCCTGTGTCTTTGGATCGGGGGTGCAGACCGTCACCTGGCCAAGCCTCCTGATCTCACACTCCTCCTGTGTCTTTGGATCGGGGGTGCAGACCGTCACCTGGCCAAGCCTCCTGATCTCACACTCCTCCTGTGTCTTTGGATCGGGGGTGCAGACCGTCACCTGGCCAATCTTCTTCAGCTGGGCTGGGGAAGCAGGAAGTCATGTGAGCACACACTCTGGGCTTCAGCCAATAGTAACAGCTCTGATTGTGTGTGAGGTGTGTGTGCGAGATGCTGTAAAGGTGAATTTATTTCTTTGACGATACTGATGACTGCAGTCTACTGAGGCTACGTATCCTAGCAACATGACCTGGGACAGCTAGGGTTTGAATCACTGTAAAGATTGGGAAGGAAACATTTCATAAACGATGTAATTGTTCTTACCAGCAAACTGGGGTCCTCCTCTGGCTGTGATAGACAGGTCTGACTGGGTCCTGCCTCCTCCTCTGGCTGTGATGGACAGGTCTGACTGGGCCCTGCCTCCTCCTCTGGCTGTGATGGACAGGTCTGACTGGGTCCTGCCTCCTCCTCTGGCTGTGATGGACAGGTCTGACTGGGTCCTGCCTCCTCCTCTGGCTGTGATGGACAGGTCTGACTGGGTCCTGCCTCCTCCTCTGGCTGTGATGGACAGGTCTGACTGGGTCCTGCCTCCTCCTCTGGCTGTGATGGACAGGTCTGACTGGGTCCTGCCTCCTCCTCTGGCTGTGATGGACAGGTCTGACTGGGTCCTGCCTCCTCCTCTGGCTGTGATGGACAGGTCTGACTGGGTCCTGCTGGCTCTGATCTGCTGCACCCTGCGCTGTGAGCGCTGCAGCAGAGCCCAGTGTCTCTCCTGGAAGGCCTGCTGTAAGGACACACTGGGGGAGGCCTGCTGTAAGGACACACTGGGGGAGGCCTGCTGTAAGGACACACTGGGGGAGGCCTGCTGTAAGGACACACTGGGGGAGGCCTGCTGTAAGGACACACTGGGGGAGGCCTGCTGTAAGGACACACTGGGGGAGGCCTGCCGTAAGGACACACTGGGGGAGGCCTGCTGTAAGGACAGACTTGGGGAGGCCTGCTGTAAGGACAGACTGGGGGAGGCCTGCAACTCCAGCAGCATCACTGGACACCAGGAAGACATGAGAACAGAGGAGAGAGAGGGGAAGGAGAACAGAGAAGAGAGGGGAAGGAGAACAAACAGAGGAGAAGAAAGAGGAGAGGGAGAACATAGAGCAGGTGGAGGAAGAGAGGGATGAGTTTGAGCGACGGAGAGCGAGAGAAGGATAGAGGAGAGAAAAAGTCAAGATCAGATTGTTAATGTGGAAGGTCAAATGAACTTTCATGAGTCTCCATGGTGTTTGACCTTTGTGACCTCAGCCGAACAGAAACGCTGTTTAAAGCGAGAGTCAAAGAGTGTGGCTATGAAGCCAGGTCGGCCTTGAAACTGGTACAGGAAAAGATACAACTATGGGTTTTGGTAAAGCTGAAAACGTTCCCCGATACATTCACATTGGGTTTTCAGTGTGTGAAATTGGAATCAATGTTGTAAATGTTTTGTTTCGTTACTGGCACTCCACAGAAGAAAGAGGCTCTGACTCACCAGTGTGTGGCCATACCTCCTGCTTCAAAATGGCGTCTTCCTTAGGGAACTCCTTTGGCATCAGCTCCTACAAAACATCCCCCTGGGTTAGACGCTTTACCACAACACGCTGGATCAGTAGGCGTTTCCTGAGGACGTTGGACGCCCTGGATTTGTGGCAATTTCAACAACCCAACTACTTTAGGAAATAGAAATCTACAGCAGAGAATTGCCATTCTAAATATCGTTTATGGTTATCTTCAATTATAGCATAATGGATATTATACCACCGTATCCTACGGATTTGGAAATAGTGGAAGTGAAGTGACATTCTTTTTCAATTAACAATCTTCTTAAATATCCAGAGAAACACTGACTCAATAATATGAAATGGGAACCAAGTACACTGCATCTTCTGATTATGAATTACAAGTTCAAATAACATGTTTGGGTATGATACACAGTGGTCCCTACGATCCTACCAGCCTACTAAATAGTATGCAGGGGGACCTTTGCCAAAGGACAGCACTCACCACTTCTGTCACCTTTTTCACTTCCTCCTCTTCTTCTTCCTCATCGTCGACATGGACTACCTCCTCCTCCTCCTCTTCTTCCTCCTCCTCTTCTTCCTCCTCCTCCTCCTCCTCCTCCTCCTCCGTGACGGTAACTTCCTGGTCCTGCAGGGTTGTGTCTGTCAGACTCACCAGTGTCAGCTGAGACTCCTCCAGGATCCCCTTCTCATTACCGCCGCCCTGAGAGGCCGAGAGAGACGTCAATCACAGAAGCCAACCGATAGCCTGACAACAACACAACCTGTAGATCTCACCTTACAGAGAAAAACAAACAACCGTTATGCTCAAATATAAACTGCCCCCGTGAGAAGGGACGGACCATACCATTATCCTGTCCCAGATGGGGGCCGTTGTGGGGTTTGGCTCTCCCGGGAGTAGGTCCCCAGCTCCCACAGCACCCCCCTCCTGCTCCTCTGGAACACACCGCTGCTCACCCCACCCACCTCCACCCTCTCCTTCACTTGGTAGGTCCAGGTTAGGCACCTCCTCCTCACGGAGCGTGAGAGCTGATAGGCTGGGAGCTGCTAGCCCCGCCTCCTGGGCCGTGGGAGATACCACTAGGACCGAGTGGTGGGGGTGGCTGTGGGAGGTGCTGAGCTGGTAGAGGGATTCCTGTAGGCCAGACTGGGACAACCAGTCAGCACTCCTCAGCAGCTCTGGAGAGGCGTCCGGTGACGATGAGGGCTGACTGTCACCCTCTCTCTCCGATCCCTCTGATTGGGCGGAAAGATCGGGCTCAGGCACTGCCGATTGGTTGCTTTCTTCTGGGGAGCTTGGCTCCTCCCACTCGGGGAGGTGAAAGGTCATGGAGGGGTCGACCGTCTCGTTGTGTGTGACCTCAGCAGGGAGAGGTCGGAAGGAGTCCGTCCTAAGGTCTACACACACACACAGAGACAGAGACAGAGAGAGAGAGAGAGAGAGAGAGAGAGAGAGAGAGAGAGAGAGAGAGAGAGAGAGAGAGAGAGAGAGAGAGAGAGAGAGAGAGAGAGAGAGAGAGAGAGAGAGAGAGAGAGAGAGAGAGAGAGAGAGAGAGAGAGAGAGAGAGAGAGAGAGATTTTAGTTGTCCATGAAGAAGAAGTCTGTCCAGTGTGTCCAGCACATACAGAGGCCATGAGGAAACAACAGCACAGCACAGCACAGCACAGCACAGCACAGCACAGCACAGCACAGCACAGCACAGCACAGCACAGCACAGCACAGCACAGCACAGCACAGCACAGCACAGCACAGCTTCCAGGTTTCAACCCTGAAGACTTCCATAACAACAGGACTCACCTCCACTGCTGTCAGCATCCGCCTCGGATTCTGACGGCGCTGGCTGGGCCTCTGGTTCCTGTGCAGCGGTGGAGGGGGTGTCCCCTGGAGCGGCCTCCTGTGGCTGAGCATCAGGGTCTTCCTCTGGGCCTGAGGGCTCACCTCTCTGGGCTGGAGCTCCATCATCCACTGAGATGGTGGAAGTAGCAGCAGCAGCTTGGGGTTCGAGGCCTGAACACAACAAGCAGGGGCGGGTTAGAGCTAGGAGCCATGGCTGGCTACAGATGAAAACGCTCTCTGCTAGCTGTCTAGAGTGGTCTAGAGTTTAGACATGGATTTGTTAAACCATTACCAAGCGGTGATAAGGTGACATATTAATATGATAGAAAATCATATTCATGAGAATTTTATTTAGATTGGGTATTTCCTCTAACACAGGATTAGTCGAGTGTATCTTCCCAGGTCAAACAAAGTAACTGTCAATAACAAAGTAACTGTCAAACAAAATAACTAACCTGTTATAAACTTTTAAATGACATTTTAAATGTTTTTGTTTTAAATGTACCTGAATCTGATTGTGTCTGTGTTGATTACCTGAGCTCCTCCCACTCCTGTGGACGGCAGACTCATCCAGTTGGCCAATCAGCGGCCTCATCCCGCTCACCTCCCGCCCGTCATCCAACCACACGGAAGACCGCTCCTCTAGTCTGCCCGGCAACCGCACCTCCTCTCCTCCTAACTGACCAATCACCTGGCTCGCAAAGAAGTCCTGCCCGCCGCTCGTCCACTGAGAGCTTGACTGACTGGAGAGCCGTCCAATCATACGGCTCAAAGCTGAGTCCCACCGTTGATCCACGCTGACAGAGGTTGATGGACCAGAGAGATGACCAATCAGACGGCTGGCAGGTGAAGACGTGTCCAGGACCCCGCCCACCGAGGATGACTGATCCGACGGTTGGCCAATCAGCCTGACCATAGCAGAGTCTCTCCTCTGGTCGTAATAGGAGGATTCATCGGCCAACTGGCCAATCAGAGGCATGAAAGAGGAGTCCCGCCCCTGAGTGAGGGCCAATGAGGAGTGTCCTGAGAGGCGGTCCAGGATCTGATTCACCTGGTTGTCCCAATCCTGAAGGGCACCAAACAACCAATCATATCTCTGACATCACAACCAATCATATCTCTGACATCACAACCAATCAAATCTCTGACATCAGCTCGCTTTTATTACAATGATCTAGACATAAAGCAAATTACGTCTCTATTCTGTGTATTAATAATTAACCAGTCGAATATCTCCTTCTGTGTATTAATAATGAACCAGTTGAATATCTCCTGCTGTTTACTATCTGAAGTGAAAGGCTTTCCTACAGCTTGGTTCTACCTTAGGTCCAGCTGTGTCTAAATGCTGGGTTTGCTAAGGTTTGAAAAGCTTGTGCTGCATCACACCGACAGCCTTTAGACCTTTGAACTGACCTGACGGCGGCTCTGGGCTCCAGGGTGGGTGGGAGGGGGGGAGCGTGCCCCAGACACAACGGCCCTTTCCCTGGCCTCACTCTCCACAGAGGGCTCCTCTTCAGATGACTGACCTCTGGCTGCACTGGGACCTGGATGAACAGAATCTACTACTATGAGTAATACTGAGGAGGTCACATTTAGATCAACATACATTTTCCTCCCCAAAAATACTTTTCGTCTTGATGTGAACGTTATGTGTATTTTATATATAAGACCTAAATCAATTCCGTTAATTAAAACAATTAAAAATATGGTTGTGTATTTGAATTGATATTAGGTTATTTATTGGAATTGCTATATGTTTGTGTATTTGAATTGATATATGGTTATGTATTAGAATTTCTATATGGTTGTGTATTTAATTTGATATAGTTTATTACGTATATAGATGATACCTGAGCCTGCCATGCTGAGGGATAGACCCAGCTCTCTGGTGTACTTGTCAATGATTCTCTGGAGGCTACTGTTGTGCAGGGAGGCCTCTGAGCTGGGAGAGGCTGCAGTGTAGAGGGGCTGCCTGTAGGGGGCGCTGTGACCAGGAGAGGCTGCAGTGGAGAGGGGCTGCCTGTAGGGGGCGCTGTGACTGGAGGAAGAAGATGGTCCCTCTTCTACAACATCATACCGGGCCAACAGCACGGACACGTCTGATAGAAGAGAAAGAGAATGAGAGAGAGAGAGAGCGAGAGCGAGAGAGAGAGAACTATATTGTATAAGGTCTTCTAGTCCTGTGTTCTGTGATGATGTTACTAGTTGACACCAGGGTAGGAGTGTGTGGAGCTGTTAGGAATAGTACTGTGGAGCTCACCTGTGTTTTGTGGAGCTGTGTTCGGGGTAATATCTCACCTGTGTGTGCGTGTGTGTGTGTGTGTGCGTGTGTGTGTGTGAGCTGACCTGTGTGTGTGGAGCTGTGTTGAGGGTCCTCGGGGTCCGTAGTGGCGTAGCTTCCTGAGGAGATGGTGGTGGAGGACAGACAGTTCACCTCAGAGGGGTGTAGGGCCGACAGATAGGACCCAGTGTCAGTCTGGGACACACACACACACACACACACACACACACACACACAAACTTCAGGGTGGAACAAAAAAGCAGAGACCTACAGAGAGTTCAGGCTCTGTCCCTGCACCAAGTACAAAACACTTTACGATGACAGACACCAAGACAATGTTGTGTCTGCGTGTTTGACAGTCTGCGTGTTTGTCAGGGTGTGTGTTTTATGGGTGTTATATTTATGATCCAAATGAGCTCAGTTCAAGTGTAGAACAACATCACCAGATGTATTTAAAATACACATCAGAGAAAACGTATTGACATCATAGCTCACAGAAAGACAACGTAAACAGACCACATTAACACAAACACACACACATTAACAAACAGCACACACACACACACACACACACACACACACACACACACACACACACACACACACACACACACACACACACACACACACACACACACATTCTCGAGCTCAGTTCAAGTGTAGAAACCTCCATAAGGTGTTTTTCAAACACACTTCAGGTACAATTGATTTACATCATAGCTCGGAATAGTGTCTCATTTACAACGTTTAGAAAGCATTTAGGATGACTGGACACTACGCTCCAAAGTGTCTGTCTCTGTCTCACATACACATACAGAGTATATCAACCATAAAACTGAAGAAAAAAAAAATCTTCAGGCCTACCTGTGTGAGTGCTTAGGGTTAGGGTTGTGGACTGTAGGCCTACCTTTGTGAGTGGTTAGGGTTGTGGACTGTAGGCCTACCTGTGTGAGTGCTTAGGGTTAGGGTTGTGGACTGTAGGCCTACCTGTGTGAGTGGTTAGGGTTGTGGACTGTAGGCCTACCTGTGTGAGTGCTTAGGGTTGTGGGGTGTAGGCCTACCTGTGTGAGTGCTTAGGGTTGTGGAGTGTAGGCCTACCTGTGTGAGTGCTTAGGGTTGTGGGGTGTAGGCCTACCTGTGTGAGTGCTTAGGGTTAGTGGGGTGTAGGCCTACCTGTGTGAGTGCTTAGGGTTGCGGGGTGTAGGCCTACCTGTGTGAGTGCTTAGTGTTAGTGTTGTGGGGTGTAGGCCTACCTGTGTGAGTGCTTAGTGTTAGTGTTGTGGGGTGTAGGCCTACCTGTGTGAGTGCTTAGTGTTAGTGTTGTGGGGTGTAGGCCTACCTGTGTGAGTGCTTAGTGTTAGTGTTGTGGGGTGCAGGCCTACCTGTGTGAGTGCTTAGTGTTAGTGTTGTGGGGTGCAGGCCTACCTGTGTGAGCGCTTAGTGTTAGTGTTGTGGGGTGCAGGCCTACCTGTGTGAGTGCTTAGTGTTAGTGTTGTGGGGTGCAGGCCTACCTGTGTGAGCGCTTAGTGTTAGTGTTGTGGGGTGCAGGCCTACCTGTGTGAGTGCTTAGTGTTAGTGTTGTGGGGTGTAGGCCTACCTGTGTGAGTGCTTAGTGTTAGTGTTGTGGGGTGCAGGCCTACCTGTGTGAGTGCTTAGTGTTAGTGTTGTGGGGTGCAGGCCTACCTGTGTGAGCGGTCTGTAAGAGGAGGTGTCAGGGTGTGTGTAACGCTCTCCTCTCCTTGAGTCAGACACACTGGACCCTGCAGAACCATCAGGGCGAGCAGGACCTGCACATCCATGAGAGGGAACCCAAAACAACCCCTTACAGAGACGCCATCATCACAGTCCAGGATGAGAAACCCAAAACAACCCCTTACAGAGACACCATCATCACAGTCCAGGATGAGAAACCCAAAACAACCCCTTACAGAGACACCATCATCACAGTCCAGGATGAGAAACCCAAAACAACCCCTTACAGAGACACCATCATCACAGTCCAGGATGAGAAACCCAAAACAACCCCTTACAGAGACACCATCATCACAGTCCAGGATGAGAAACCCAAAACAACCCCTTACAGAGACACCATCATCACAGTCCAGGATGAGAAACCCAAAACAACCCCTTACAGAGACACCATCATCACAGTCCAGGATGAGAAACCCAAAACAACCCCTTACAGAGACACCATCATCACAGTCCACGCTGCTGCAAGAGAAACAGGCTCTCCCAATCCCTAACCTTTCAAATGAGTTGAGTGGAAACTAGAAGATTCAGGGTGAGTACACCATTTGGGGCCAAATCTATATTCCTGCTCAACAGCTCAGTTTAACACACAAAGGACATCAGAACCCTCCCCCCCTCCCTCCCTCCATACCAGGTCCAGGTGAAGCCCCAGCCTCCAGCATCAGTCTCTCTCTCCAGGACAGTTTACTGGATGACCTCCCACTGCTTGAGCTGGTTGCCCTGGCAGCAGACTGCTCTCCTGCACTGGAGTCACTAGTTGGCGCTGTCTCCACGGCGACAGAGGGATATTGCTCTGCTGGACGGGGAAGAACACCCCCACTCTCCTCCTGGCCTGGAAGTGACATAGTAACAGTGAGCACAACATACCGACTGACCTGGGACCAGATTAAACTACCACAGTACTATGGTGTGTTGGTGAGTTAGGCTGACCTGGGGCCAGATTAAACTACCACAGTACCATGGTGTGTTAGTGTGTTAGGCTGACCTGGGACCAGATTAAACTACCACAGTACCATGGTGTGTTAGTGTGTTGAGGCTGACCTGGGACCAGGCTGGCGTTGGCTGGTGTCTCCACTTCCTGGATGACACTGAGCTCATGCTGGTCCGTCATCACCAGCTCCATGATGCCCAGCCGGGGCCGGGCCAGGGGGGGCCGGGCCAGGGGCCGGGGTGGGTGGAGGTGGGGGGCCCCTGTCTGGCCAAGGGGGTCTGTTTGGGGGAGAGGATCTATGAAACAGAAGGTATGGTGCTGTGATCAATGAGAAACAGGATAATACAGAGAGAGAGATTTCTATTGATCAGTCGTTTTGAAATACACAAATTCATTTATTGGTTTATGTGATAATAATTACTTTTAAATCGATACCAATGAATTTACAGTCGATTTGTACTTTTATTGTTGCTTTCCATTAATTATTATCATTCTATAAGTCCTGTCAAATAGCGTCTAACCATCGGCCAGAGGCGGGAACTTTCCATGACCTTCTTGCATCTGATTGGCTTGTAGAGATGGTGGGGTGCTCCCATTGGACTCCTCTATGGCCATCAGCAGAGATGACAGCAGGCGGAGACGGGTTTCAGCCATGCCCTCTGACCCTGACGCAGCCTGCACACACACACACACACACACACACACACACACACAGCAACAAGGTCAGGGTGGAGCAATACGCACAGTAGGGGTTTGACTAAGACAGAAATGCATGTGCATACGACACACTCACACTCACACTCACACTCACACTCACACTCACACTCACACTCACACTCACACTCACACTCACACTCACACTCACACTCACACTCACACTCACACTCACACTCACACTCGAGCTCAGTTCAAGTGTAGAAACCTTCACAAGGTGTTTTGAAAAACACACTTCAGGTACAATCGATTTACATCATAGCTCGGAACACACACAGGCAACAAAGACGAACAACACACCAGCCGTCTCTCTCTCGCGCACGCACGCACGCACGCACGCACGCACACACACACACACACACACACACACACACACACACACACACACACACACACACACACACACACACACACACACACACACACACACACACACACACACACACACACACACACACACACACACACACACACACACACACACAGAGCTCAGTTCAAGTGTAGAAACCTTCATGGCGCATGTTTTAAACACACTTCAGGTATTTGGGATTTACATCATGGCTCAGAACACACTGGCACTCCCTGCATCCACCAGACACATGCAGACACACTCAGTCAGCCTACAGGAGGAGGAGCTAGCTCACCTGGTCAGTCATAACAACAGGAGGAGCCAGCTCACCTGGTCAGTCTACAGGAGGAGGAGCTAGCTCACCTGGTCAGTCATACAACAGGAGGAGGAGCCAGCTCACCTGGTCAGTCTACAGGACGAGGAGCTAGCTCACCTAGTCAGTCATACATACATTAACAGGAGGAGCCAGCTCACCTGGTCAGTCTACAGGAGGAGGAGCTTGCTCACCTGGTCAGTCATACATACATTAACAGGAGGAGCCAGCTCACCTGGTCAGTCATACATATATTAACAGGAGGAGCCAGCTCACCTGGTCAGTCTACAGGAGGAGGAGCTAGCTCACCTGGTCAGTCATACTACAGGAGGAGGAGCCAGCTCACCTGGTCAGTCATACATACATTAACAGGAGGAGCCAGCTCACCTGGTCAGTCATACATACATTAACAGGAGGAGCCAGCTCACCTGGTCAGTCATACATACATTAACAGGAGGAGCCAGCTCACCTGGTCAGTCATACATACATTAACAGGAGGAGCTCACCTGAGCATCAGCCTGGAGAAGAGCCTGCAACGCCTCCCTCTGCCTCCTCCTCAGCTCCCCAGCCTCCTCCTGTCTCCGTTTCTCCTCCTCCTGCTGTTTCTCCAACACCTCCCTCTGCTCCTGCACCCGCCGCTGGCTCTCCTCCAGCTCTCGCCTCTGTCTCTGCACTTCCTCCCCAGAGATCCGGCCTCCCGGCTGGGCAGGGCCCGGCAGGAAAGCCCTTGGCTTGGTTGAGGCCTGCGCATGGAGGGTTTCTTGATGGACAGCGGGTGTGACCACTGGGAGTGGAGTGCTGGCAGCTGATTGGTGGGTTGTGGAGAGCCTGACTGAGGAGGAGGAGGAGGAGGAGGGTCCTAGTCTCTCGGGGTGACGAGGAGGGACCCCCTCCAGCACAGGGTTCCATGGCCTCGCTGTGGTAACAGCTCTGTGGGCGTCGCTGCCCTCTGGAGAAGGTTCTAGTCTCATTCTGGACCCGTGGCCTGGGGGAAAAGGGGGGGGGGCCAAGACAGCTGCTATGTCTCGAGTGGGGATTTCCCTGGGGTCAATGGGAGTGGAAGGGGCGGCTCCAGGGTGGGCTTTGTCGAGCTGTGCCCCCCCACCGACGCTGAGGGGTAGAGGGGGCAGGAGGCCTCTGAGCCCGGCTGGAGGCAGCATGGAGCTGGTGGTCATGTGGTGGCGGATGGTGAGGGCACGCTGGTACTCCTCCAGACGCCTGCGAGCCACGTCCACAGACATCTGGTGGATTCTGACCCAGAGAGGAAGAAGAGGGATGAAAACACAACACTAGAGATGTAACGGAATAAAAGACAACACAGAGATACACAGGAAGGAAAACACAACACTAGAGATGTAACGGAATAAAAGACAACACAGAGATACACAGGAAGGAAAACACAACACTAGAGATGTAACGGAATAAAAGACAACACAGAGATACACAGGAAGGAAAACACAACACTCGAGATGTAACGGAATGAAAGACAACACAGAGATACACAGGAAGGAAAACACAACACAGAGATGTAACGGAATGAAAGACAACACAGAGATACACAGGAAGGAAAACACAACACAGAGACTGACTGTATGACCATTTGGACTAGGAGGTGACTATATAGGTTCCACTGATTAGAGGTGACCATATAGGTTCCACTGGTTAGGGGGGGACTATATAGGTTCCACTGGTTAGGGGTGACTATATAGGTTCCACTGGTTAGGGGTGACTATATAGGTTCCACTGGTCAGAGGTGACTATACAGGTTCCACTGGTCAGATGTGACCATATTGGATCCACTGGTTGGAGTTGACTATATTGGTTCCACTGGTTAGATGTGACTATATTGGTTCCACTGGTTGGAGGTGACTATATTGGTTCCACTGGTTGGAGGTGACTATATTGGTTCCACTGGTTGGAGGTGACTATATTGGTTCCACTGGTTGGAGGTGACTATATTGGTTCCACTGGTTGGAGGTGACTATATTGGTTCCACTGGTTAGATGTGACTATATTGGTTCCACTGGTTGGAGGTGACTATATTGGTTCCACTGGTTGGAGGTGACTATATTGGTTCCACTGGTTGGAGGTGACTATATTGGTTCCACTGGTTGGAGGTGACTATATTGGTTCCACTGGTTGGAGGTGACTATATTGGTTCCACTGGTTGGAGGTGACTTGGTTACATACCGGTTGCGTTCCAGCAGCTGCTGTTGATACTCTCTGATTCTCTTAGAGTGGCCGTCTTCATGTGACAAGGAAGATGTCTTTGCAGAGAGAGAGAGAGAGAGAGACAGAGACAGAGACAGAGAGAGAGAGAGAGAGAGAGAGAGAGAGAGAGAGAGAGAGAGAGAGAGAGAGAGATGCTTTGGAGCGTAGTGTCCAGTCATCTTAAATGCTTTCTAAACATGTTCAGAATGAGTAAATAATATATACATTTTAAAACTACGTCCTCCCTCCACTAAGTCCTCCTTTAAGAGAAAACCCCACCCAGTTACCTTCGGGTCCGGAGCTGATCTCCCAGAGGGGGTCCTTCCTTCGAGGGTTGGCCCAGCAGGAGGCTCCTGTCCCTGGGTAACGGCAGCCTGAAGCTGCCACCTCTCCTGCTGGGCCTCCAGCAGCATACGCTCCAGCCGGGTCTTCTGCTCCTCCAACTCCTGGAGCAAAACTATCTGCTGCTGTTTCTCCTTCTCCAGCTCCTCCTCCTGTGAGGGTTTCATACAGGACACATCAGATCCTATAGAAGAGACTCTGCTCCTCCTCCTTCTCCTCCTCATTCTGAGAGAGGGTTTCATACAGGACACATCAGATCCTATCAACAGATCTTCTGAGACGTTTTTGCAGCTTCTTCTCCATAGACATGGGATCAGAAGGGGTTTTAATAAAGACACTATTGGGATTATAGTCTCCAATGTGTCCTGTGTTTAACCATGCTCTGGAAGGCATCTGCAGCTGTGGCTTTACCCATTTTGACATACATGATTATAGATACAAAGATTGAGATTGCATATAGTTAGCACACCAGATTTAAAGGTATTGCTCGCCTCACAGGCACAGTTATTTGGCTTCCAAAATGAAAGGGTTTGTTACATTTGAATGAGTTTTAAAGCGTTTGGTGTGAGATCTCCTATCTTGACAGAGGATGAAGGAGGTTTGAATGAGAGCCACCAGCTGAGGTCACAGACATACCCTTGCTTTGCGCTCAGCCTCAAACACATGGATCTGCTCTGCTAGCTCCTCTGGCTGCAGCAGGGTTCCAGCCACGATGGCCTCTGTCGTCTCCAAAGCTGAGCGGATTAGGAAAAGTCAAACATATCAATAAAGACATGCACTGTAGAATCAAAACCATACTCATTTCTGACCTTGTACGTTTTTAATAGAGCTCGGTTTGACCTTTTTAAAAAAAATTGTATTTAAACTTTTATAGTCCTTACTGTGTGTTGTCACAGTACAAGTTATTTAGTTAAGTTATGACTTTCTCCAAGCTGTGTTATGCTTCACCTTGTGGTGTTGGAGGGCGTTCAGGGCGTGGTGGGTCTGTGCTAGGCTCTGGGCCTCTCTCCTCACTGGCCAGGGAGCCGGTGTCAATGGAGCTGTCCTTCTCTGGGCCGTCCTGAACACTCCACTGGTCCCTCTGGCTCCTGATTCGGTCCAGCAGCTTCCTCAGAGCCTGCCTGGGAGCGCCCCCTAGTGGCCTGGATGGCTCCACTGAGTCAGAGACCAACACATAATTTAAACGTTTAATATTACTTTAGTCTTATAGTCGGCTACTCCTGTATAAATAAGTTATTTATTAGAATAATCATACATTCTCAGTGCCTAGCCTATACACCACCTCTAGCCAAATCATCTGTTCCATTCTGACAGGTGTAACAGGTGATCACCTCCTCCTGGTGTTTCAGGTACAGGGTCCTCCCTCTGACCTGAGGTGGGGTGGTGCTCCTCTGCTCCTGGGGAGGCCTCAGAGGGGAACAGCTCCTCCACGGTGAGGTCCAGGTCCTCCTGGCTGTTAGTGGATAACTCAGGGAGAGGCTCTGGGACCAGCTGCAACACCAGGTCACCTTTCACTCCTAAAGGGGAGAGGGAGGGATTTTAGTGGCATGAAGGAGTAGTGAGTGCTGAACTCACGAGAGAAGCAAACCACTTTCTACTGCAATACCCTCCATGACTAGCAATGGAACCGTTTGACATCGATTGGCCAACGCTTTGGGTGTTAACCTCCAGAAAACGAAATTAAAGCAGGTCAAAACATACTGCAATAAGTTATATTTCAACGGACTTATCTGAAATACATTTAAGCCATTCTCTTGCCAAACCAATAGCAGCAACAATCCTCTCATCAGGGTCTATCCCAATAGAAGTAAACAGCAGTGGATGTTCCTTACTCCTCTCCCCAGTGTACATGTCCTCAAAGGCAAACTCCATGTCTCTCTGGCCTTCTTCCCTCAGCTCCTGTCTCTTGTAGAGCGGCTGGAAGATCTGGGGGGGCATCTGGGACACCTGCTGGCGCCGTCTCAGCAGATCTGTCTGCTGCAGGTGCTCCAGCTCCGCCAGGAGACGATCCCTTTCCTGGAGGAAGACGAAGCAGTAACACTGGTCTAATAGCAGGCTGGCTACACAGTGGAATACAGGGACACTGGTCTAATAGCAGACTGGCTACACAGTGGAATACAGGGACACTGGTCTAATAGCAGACTGGCTACACAGAGGAATACAGGAACACTGGTCTAATAGCAGGCTGGCTACACAGAGGAATACAGGAACACTGGTCTAATAGCAGGCTGGCTACACAGTGGAATACAGGAACACTGGTCTAATAGCAGGCTGGCTACACAGAGGAATACAGGAACACTGGTCTAATAGCAGGCTGGCTACACAGTGGAATACAGGAACACTGGTCTAATAGCAGGCTAGCTACACAGAGGAATACAGGAACACTGGTCTAATAGCAGGCTGGCCACACAGTGGAATACAGGAACACTGGTCTAATAGCAGGCTGGCTACACAGTGGAATACAGGAACACTGGTCTAATAGCAGTTGCAGGTCACAAGTTCAACTTCATTCAAATCTTTAACTTGATTGTGTATGTCTTTTTTACCACAATAGAAGCTGCTCACACATTGAGAGGGGGAAATAAAAGGGAGAATATTCAATCTAACTTACAACCACACAATGCAGTGCCTGTGTCTGCAGTGGATCCGTACCTGGTTGAGCTGCTCCCTAATCAGAGCAACGTTCCCTCTGAGACGTGCTTTCTCCAGCTGCTCCTCCTTCTCTTGGCCCTCCTCCCTCCCCAGCTCCAGCAGCCTCTGCAACTCCTCCTCCGCCAGCTCCCAGGCATCAGGCTAAGCATGAGACAGGACACACAGACACACTCACTTCAGTTACTTTACTTCATGGAGGGGAGGAGCTTACATTATGTTTGCCTCTGGTCAAGATCATAAGATACGGTCAAGATACACAGGCCATGGTTAAGCGGATGGTAAATATATAAACAATAGCAGACAGGACTTAAGTTAGTTAGGATGTAATATCAGTCTGGGGTTAGGGGTTGACGTTACCTTACCAGATACACTGGCCATGGTTAAGTGGATAGTAAATACATAAACAATAGCTGACAGAATATAAAAGTTAGTTAGTATGTAATATCAGTTAGGGGTTGACGTTACCTTACTAGAGTCCGTCTCTCTGCTGACCGCTATTTCAGGCATGTTGTAGTGACTCAATGAAAAGGCCCCCATGTTGGACTTCCTCACCACATTATGGCTCTTAAAATCCAAGCTCTGTTTCACAAAGCAAAACAGGATTACGCTTTCAGGAAGGAAACTAAAACTGGATAAAACATTTCAGTTTGGCCGATAAGGTCGGATAGTTTCTGAGTAATCAAGCTTTTTGTAACAGGAAAATGTGAAATGCAGGTCACTGACTGAAGTGAAAAAGTTTCTACTTTGATAATACACTACATATAGTGTGACAAAAGTAATAACTACACAAATCAGAAAAAAAGAAATTCATGACAAAGATATTCCCAGTTCTTCCCCTAGTAGTAGTCCTACCAAGACTGGATGGGGTGGTGGAGGTGGGAGGCTGGCGACCTTTGCTGATCTCTTCTTCTCCAGCTCAACAACGTTTTTCCTAGCCAGGATGAGACTGTAGAGAGAGGGGTCGTAGAAAACATCAAATGACCTCGCTGACCTCCAGCACAACCGTCTGAAAACAAACTAAACGAGATCCATAAAGGCTGTGCTCACCGGTTGTGTTCCTCCTGGTCTTTCTGCTGCTGTGCTTTGAGTTCCTTCAGAGCCTCTCTATAGCGCTCCTCTGCTCTAGCATTGTTCTCTTCCTGTTTCTGGGCTATGGCCTCCAAATCAGGCTCCTGGAGAAAAATGTAACAAACACAAGACGTCATTTGCATCAAATTTTTATTTGGAGTGAAAAGGAAACGTAATCATCAGAACAGATGGCAACTTGAAAGTTTTATACTAGGTCAGTATTTTAAAAAGTGTAAACGTACGTTTTCTTTGGCACTCCTGTGTCCCGCTCCCAGGAGATCTAGACTCTGTTGGTATAATTTCTGTAGGGTTTGTAGTTTCTCATTATGCTGTCGCTCCCAATCCTTTCGCAGCTGATCTGCTATATTTTCCAGCTCCCTCTCTCGTCTACGCTGGACCCCCCTGCGGATCTGAAGAGCTATGTATCGCTCCTGCTCTCGAACCTGCAATTAAAACGGAAAACACACAGGCAAAAAGAATGCATGTTGTTATCAATCTTGCAAAATATTGTTCATCATAATATCATAGTCACAAACAAAGACCAAGGATGACGTACGTATTCAATGAATTAGGCTCTCGAATAATATATGAAGATAAGTTAGTCTCAGTTTCACGCTATCTAGCTAGTTAACTTACCTGCTGTATCCTCAGTTTCCGCCTCCTTTCATGCTCTTCTCTTATGAGTTTAGCCTCTTCATTTGGACTTAGTCTTAACCGAGCCACTTTTCTATTCATTTTGCCAAATGCAACCGGTAAAACAAGCCAGTCTTTCTTCACCTTAACAATTGCTGGCTAAATTAAAATATGAACCCTATAAACCAAGAACAAAGACGTCACCATGCATCGTTAGGTAGGTAGGTTCACTGTTGTTCAGGTAGCTAACAGCAAGCTAAAGTTAACTGGTGTAACTTGCAACGATCATAACGACCATCGCACAGGAAATAATTCAGCTGGAATACTGGCAAGTTTTTTCTTCCCACGGAGACAAACACGTTCTAATAAATCCATTGAATATGAATGCTTTCGAATTACTTTCTAATGTGCCAAACATACTCAAGAGTATTGTGTTTACAAGCCGAAATCCATGCCAACAAGTGAGTGAGGCGTTTATTTCATCTTACGTCATATCCTGTATTTTAAACTGCCCGCCTGATTGTAAGCGACACAATTCACCAACAGCTCCGCAGAGCGGCAGAAAACATATTACATCTGTAGTGATTCAGAAGTAGCATAGACTCTCGAGAATGCATACAAACGGGTTAGGCTAGCGATAATCGTTGCTGTTAGCAACATTAGTATTAATGTCGCTTTTATGTTCCTGTTATCAAATAATATTTCGTCAGAGTTAAAATGCGTCAAGCGTTGGTGGTATAGTGGTGAGCATAGCTGCCTTCCAAGCAGTTGACCCGGGTTCGATTCCCGGCCAACGCAGGTTTTTTGTTAAGGATTGTAATTCTAGCTGGTATTAACTAGCTGCTGGTTGTATGGATAAAGTTGAGCTAAAATCACTGAAGCGTTTCCCATTCATTATCAATGACAGTCCTAAACCCCACTGTCTGATTCAGGTTTGTATTTTTCCAGCACTGATGTTGCCAGTGGCATATCATTACACAAATAGTTACACTGCATAGATAGACCTCTAATTAGATAACTGCTTTTGTTTACATGTATCCGTACAAAGATTGTGTACAGTGGATTGACCATAATTAATTTACTGATCTTAAGTGTTTTCTATTTTTTTTTTTTTTTAATGCTGCCCGGAAACTGCCACTTTTCAACTCGGAAGTGTATCCTCCGCGACGCGGCTAGGTGCTTGAGGTTACTTTGTCGCTCAAACCAAGGAGTAAAATTGTATACCACTCTTATAGATTAAATATCTCTACAACGTAATAATTGGGTTGAGTATTGCGGAATGTTGATGTATTTCGGTTAATCAGTTATTGCTATTCCAGCCAGATACCACCGATAGTGATTTTGCCGCTCATTCAAATATTCCAGACAATCAACAACGTTTGCTTGTGATGGCGGCTGGAGGAGGTGGTACAGCACCAGCAGTAGGGGATGTGGAGGAGGACGCCTCGCAGCTACTTTTTCCTAAAGGTTTGTATTTTTGAATTGTGCTAGTGGTAACTATAGTTTATCTGCGAGTTCTAAGATAAGACTTTGCGAGGAAAGGTGTTAAGATATAACTCCACTCGGGCAATATTAAACTAAGGGGACATGCTGTAGACTTCAGAGATCGGAGACTGTCAGTCTACTGTTTGTTTATTACCAATACCTGACAGGCACATTTCATTATTTCTTTGTCGACGTGAGAACTGTTTTACCGTAGTGTCTCTGGGCTTCCCAGTTGTTGTTGTTTTTTACCGGCATTGACAAACAAAAACAATACAACAGAAAAGGGACTCATGTCAAATGTGATGTGCGTATTCTGATATAGGCTAGTTTGATTGTATGAGGCAACGCATGTTCAATCTATAACATGTTTTTTTCCCTAGAGTTTGAGAATGCAGAGACGCTTCTAAACTCAGAAGTCCACATGCTCCTGGAGCATCGCAAGCAGCAGAACGAGAGTGCAGAGGATGAGCAGGAGCTCTCCGAGGTTTTCATGAAGACTCTGAACTACACGGCACGTTTCAGCAGATTCAAGAACAGAGAGACCATCGCCAGTGTTAGGAGGTGACTTAGTGGCTCTACGTGACAGATAGGGCAAATTCACCCAGCCTCCGTGACAACACTTACAAAGAGAACACTCAAAGTAAAAATATATTGGGAAGACATTTTGTGGCATAGGATTAGCATAGTTGTTTTACACTTAAGTTTTGCACGCATGATTAATTACCAAGACTATTTTTTTAATCATAATAAACTGTTTGTTCCCATGCCCCTCACAGCTTACTGCTGCAGAAGAAGCTTCACAAGTTTGAGCTGGCAAGTTTAGCCAACCTCTGTCCAGAGGCAGCAGAGGAGGCCAAGGCACTCATTCCCAGGTAGGTGTGTTGCTAACCTCCAGAGACATTAGCAGAATATACCAGCAACGCATGTCCAGCTGTTACACCATTGAGTTTTATGGCCATTCATAATCAGTGTCTCAGCGTTGAGCTCCAGAGCAGCTCAGGTGTTTAGGCTGCAGCACGTCTTCTTCCATGATGTGCTCCCAGAAACAAAGGAGCTATTTTTACCACCAGTAGTCATAGGGCAGTATGGACATGCTTGATCCACATTAGGTTAAAGGTCAGATTTGGAACTTGACTTAATGCCACTTTTTAATAAGTGTCGATAAAACGTCGAGCACTGAAGTGTTGACCTGTCATATTTGAAACTTCTACAAATTCCGTCTACCATTTCATTGCCCTGGACAAACCCATACACATACAAGCAAACAAACCAACATACAACCCAAATACTTGGTGATGAATAGTGTTGTTTTCATTACAGCTTAGAGGGTCGATTTGAAGACGAAGAGCTGCAGCAGATTCTGGACGACATACAGACCAAAAGAAGCTTTCAGTACTGAGAGGAGGAAGCAGGCTGGCCAGTGCTGCTTACTCATGGATTCTGACAGTTTGACCTTTAACCCCGCTGTGAGTGTGTGTGTGTGTATGTATGTATGTATGTGTGCGAGTGTGAGAGAGAGATAAAGAGCATAATGGTGGACTTTTTATAGTGCTGAGTGAACGTTCTCTTGGACAGATGCGTTTACAACATTCAATTTGAAACTGAATTATATCCTTTTTTTATATATATTTTGTGACGGCATAAGAACATTACTGTTAATGATCTAATATTGATCTGAAGGGCTGTTGGAAATAACAGTAATTTTCAAGCGAATAACACTGTTCATTCATCAATAAAACTGTTTTCTGTTGTAAAGGTGTTATTATAAAGATATTTCTTAAGCAGTCTTTTGTCATTCCATAGTCATAACGGTCAAACGTTTACACAGTAAGCAGCAGAGTCCCCCTGACTGTCCATAGCTTCAGGGAGCACTCCACAGGAAGTGGCTGCCATGCGCACGGTGTTGCGTCCTCCATACAGTGATTTTTCATACTCTATGAGCTGCCGCCAGAAGCCTGCATTAGGTCGGATATGCGGCCGGTTCTCCAGAACCCATTCGTGGGCTTGGCGCAGCGTGACCCCTTTGTACTTCATGAGGTAGGCCATGACGAGGGCAGGGGAGCGGCTGCGGCCAGCAGAACAATGCACCAGCGTGCTCCCTGTTCCATTACTGTCGATTCTCTCGCTTACGGAGTCGAAGTGGGAGATAAGAGGCGCGTGAGGCTGGTCTGGGACTGGCACGTGCATCACCACTACACCTGGGTGAGGGTACTCCGTGCTCTCTGGTGTGGCGTTGATTATCAAAGTGAT
The DNA here is from genome assembly GCA_017639675.1 of Aplochiton taeniatus. NCBI lineage: Eukaryota > Metazoa > Chordata > Actinopteri > Galaxiiformes > Galaxiidae > Aplochiton > Aplochiton taeniatus. Next base: position 20,926,926 of record CM030177.1, read on the forward strand.
ATTCCTGTGGGCGATCATGGTGTGGTTCATGGTGGCGTCCACTCCACTCAGGTACAGAGATGGCGTGATCTGGGAAACTGCCATGACGACCACAGGCTGACTGCACCAGGGAACTGACAGAAATTATGTAATATAAATAGGAATATTATTTTATGCAGAGTATCACACAAATACAATTGATGATATTGCACCACACCTATTATATGGTTAATATAATAAACACATTTTTGTTGAGTGGTTTTAAACAGCTTGTCTATAATTCATAAATAGATAATAGTGCAAGTGAGTTGCAATGGACATGTTCGGGACATGTCCTCTACACACGCACCACGCCTAAAGACGGTTTAACCCAATCTGACGTAAATCTGTCATACGCTATAGTGACTCATTCGACTCCACCCTGAAAGTTTCACTTTTTCCTCATTGAAATAACAACACCCTCATCCAAACGTTCCACGCTATAACCAGGTAAGCTTTAGCCTGCTTTGACTATTATGTATAGTCGGTAGCCAAATCTTATGCTGAAATACCTTTAAATAAACGGTGTTTTGAATAATCTGTTATTGCGACTATAATCATAATAAAGAACGTTCCGCGTGACCGTGGTGGGAGCTCGACCCATGCAGGAAGTACCGTAATGAAAAGCGACCGTGCCTGGATTGACGTAGTTCCACTCTTGTCGACGAATAAGTCCTTATTCTTTAGTTATATATATAACAAACAATTACGGTTATTCATAATTTTATAGAAGTATACTCTCCTAATAATGAAGTGAAAATCAAAACAAGTAAACAACAATCTTTCGTAAATTGGATTGCTGGCCGAATATTTTTGTTTCCTTTGAAGTAATCGTTTTACGACAGAGGAAGGCGCTATAGGCTCACGGCAGAGTTAATTAAAAATAGGGTTTCTATATTTATAGAGGAAAAAGAGTAACATTCGACTGTGAGCTTAAGGGGTTTGAGACTTAACGTCAATGAGACGTCAATTTACTTTCAGAAAGACGAATTAAACAGATACAAATACCCCTAAACAGAGTTTTTGTTAACATTTAAATGGTTTATAAAGGGTTAACAAATAACATGAATACCAAAGAACAAGATTTAAAACAGAGAGTGCACCTGGCTGTAGGCAGGTTAGTGGTTGATTCTCTCTGTAACGAACGCCGTTAAGCTACACAGGGACCTCCCTGACATGCTGCCATGTACACGTGCTGCTATCCACTTTAGGACAAAGCTTTTTTTTGCCCCAGCATAAGAACAGTGTAAACTACCGACAAGAAAAACTAGCTCTTCTTATACGTTCAAGGGATTACTCAGAGGGGAAATAGACTGTGGATCAAGGGGAAATAGTGGATTCATGTCTGATATGTGTTTCTATTTCCCTAACATATTCTCTGACCACTTTGTTTTGATTAGGGTTGAACTAACATGAGCAACAAGCACAGCTCACAGAGAGGCGCAAAGGACATCTCTGCCCCTGCCGGTCCACCTGGAGGAGCAGCTAACCGTGGAGCACAGGGACCAGGGTCAGCCAATGGAAAAACAACAGCTCCACCAATCAACAAAGCCCCTGCTAGGGGAGCAAGGTTTAAGGTCAACATTCCTGCCAATAAGATCACTCCCATCGTCAGATATCCTCCTGTCGCTAAAAAGACAGAGGAAGCACAGCAGGAGACCAACCCTGAAAAGAGAGACAGGAAAGAAGAGAAGAGGGTGGGGTGTGAGGCGCCTCATCTCCCCACGCCTGCTGAAATCCCCCTGGGCGTGGCCGTTGAGGTGGAGAGGCGGGTGACGGAGGAGGTGGAGGTCCGAACCCGCGGCCAGAGTACAAACCCAGAATGGTTCGCCTGGCGCTGCAACCGAATCACGGCGTCCAACGCTCACCGCGTCTCCCACAGCCGCTTCGCTAACAGGAGGAGCGCTGTGCCGCCACAGTCCTACCTGGCCTCCATCACAGTTAGCGCGCCCAGCCTGAGGACCCGGGCCATGACCTGGGGCCTGGACAACGAGGCCGTGGCCGTCAGCAGCTACCAAAGGCTGAAGAGCGAGCAGCTGGGCCGAGACGTCCGGGTCCAGAAGTGCGGCCTGTTCATCGACCCCCATCGGCCCTGGCTGGCAGCCAGCCCCGACGGCATCGTTCTGGACCAGAAGACCGGACAGAGACTCCTCTGTCTGGAGGTCAAATGCCCCTATAAGCACCGTGAGAGCACAGTGAGGCAGGCCTGTCTGGAGGACCGGGCCTTCTGCCTGGGGCTGTCGGAGGCAGCCGGGGGCGACAAGCCACAGTACCGCCTGAAAACAGAGCACAGCTACTACACCCAGGTCCAGTGTCAGCTGTCCGTGACGGGGATGCGCAAGGCGGACCTGGTGGTGTTCACTTTAAAGGAGACCGCCATCGTACCCGTGACCTTTGACCCCCAGTTCTGGAAGGACACTGTGGCCAAGCTGCAGTTCTTCTATAGGGGCGCCGTCCTGCCGTACATCAGACAGCAGAGGACAGGCCCTCCAGCCGCAAGGCCAGAGGAGTAGACCTGTGTTAGGGGGTTGAGTTAGCTAGCATAGACTGTCTGTACTGGTTGGTTTTGGGGTTGAGTTAGCTAGCATAGACTGTCTGTACTGGCTGGTTCTGGGGTTGAGTTAGCTAGCATAGACTGTCTGTACTGGCTGGTTCTGGGGTTGAGTTAGCTAGCATAGACTGACTGTACTGGTTGGTTTTGGGGTTGAGTTAGCTAGCATAGACTGTCTGTACTGGTTGGTTCTGGGGTTGAGTTAGCTAGCATAGACTGTCTGTACTGGTTGGTTCTGGGGTTGAGTTAGCTAGCATAGACTGTCTGTACTGGTTGGTTCTGGGGTTGAGTTAGCTAGCATAGACTACTGGTTTTGGGGTTGAGTTAGCTAGCATAAACTGTCTACTGGTTTTGGGGGTTGAGTTAGCTAGCATAGACAATCTATCTTCACTGGTTGTTTGCTGTTTACCTTCCATTTAACAGCAAATAGAATTCTGTTACATTTAAGAGTTGTAGAGGGAACTCACCAGAAAATAGAGGACAGGAAAGATATCGTCAGAGTCCAGAGAGCTGATTTATTATAAGCTTGACAATCGTTCACAACTGCCTTAAAACCGATGCATTACATTGAGATGTCTGAATCCAAAATAGGTCAATTTTTATTTTCCTATATTTCTACTGATGTTTAAATACTGTAACATTTAAATTATGTTTTAAAATAATACATGTCTAAACATATATAATGTAATAGATCGCAAAAGTTCTCCAATTATGCAGTGTTTTGGCCGCATTGATATCTTCTCTGAGACTTGTTTCCCAAATTATTTAGCAAATTAACACCTTACAGCATTTAATTGTACATGTTCCTCTAAAGTCAAAACTCTCAATAACACCAATAAAACAAATAATTTAGCAGATTCTAATTATGATTGAGTAGTAATTGTCAAGTTACTAATAACTAAAAAAGAATGTAATTTACATTTTGTTAGTCAGACATTTTGAATACAGGAAGTATAAGTATACCTGATAATAAGAATACAAGACTAACAGTCCCTGGAACATAATAAATTACGCCAACAGGCAAGAGGCCGCAAGAGAAAAAAGAACATTCTTACAATAGTGAAAAAACAACGTTTTAAAGGCAATGTCACACTTGGCTGATTCCACTCAGAAAAAGATTGGAGACCAGCCCTTGTGAAAGAATCTCCCTGATACCTGTCACAGGTAACCTGTGTGATCTACCTGAGAACAGCTGTAACTAGAAAAAGCATTGTAACTGCATGTTAGAGTGTTAGGCTGTAAACAGTGAGGATTGGCAGGTGAATGGTCATGAGACAAACAACGTCTCCTTCTCTAGTCTACTCAGAGACAGTTTTGGTGGGGGTTGGCTCTCACTCACTCTCACTCTCACTCTCACTCTCACTCTCACTCTCACTCTCACTCTCACTCTCACTCTCACTCTCACTCTCACTCTCACTCTCACTCTCACTCTCACTCTTCCTGTAGGGCAGACCGATCCGGTGCTCTTGGGATGGAAAAGCGCTGATCTGTCCGTAAGTTTTAAAAGGGGTGTGTGTGTGTGTGTGTGTGTGGAGGGGGCACACCTGTCAGACGGTTGCCATGGTATTTCCGAGGGCAGTTGAGCTCCATAACTGGTGGCAGGGGTTCCTCTCCGGACACTCTGAAGAGTGTTTTTAGCCAGAGCTACCAAAGCTGTCCAAACATGCGTTAGATATTAAGATGGATGTTTACAGACAGGACAGCCAGTGATCCTCTCTCTGGGTGAGTGTTTGGAACACACACACACACACACACACACACACACACACACACTCGCCTACTGGTCACTCAAGCGTTTCCTGGTCGGAACGCGCGCCCTGTTCGACCGTCTGATCGGCTCCCGAGAGTCGCGGCAGGGCTGGCAGATGAAGACATCGGGTATGTGTGTGTGGCGGACCTTGGCACAGGAGAGGTGGACCCAGGTGCTGCACTGGTTACACTCAATCATGGGTCGCCCAGCAAACGGTTTGAAACAAAAACAGGTGATCAGGTCCCAAGAGTCATCCTCTGAAAGAAGATGACAGGGGAAACAGGCATCGGTAATAATAGTAATGATAAGGCCATTGTAGTGCGTTTGAAACTTCACTGTTACAAAATGACCTATCGCCTAGTACAACAAACTATGGAAAATGTTTTTTTGTTTGTTGTTTTTTTGTTTTTCATAGGAGGGGTTTGACTTTAGATTACTAAAACTCGCTTGAAATTTCTTCCAATTGTTACCTTCCAATTTGCTGTTTTCTTCTGCTGCGTCCTCCAAGGCCCAAGCTGCAGTAGCAAGACAGCACCAACAGTAGACATGAGAAACACATGAGACAGGCATGAGACATACATGAGACAGGCATGAGACAGGCATGAGACACACATGAGACATTCATGAGACAGGCATGAGAGAGGCATGAGACAGGCATGAGACACACATGAGACATTCATGAGACAGGCATGAGAGAGGCATGAGACAGGCATGAGACACACATGAGACAGGCATGAGACATACATGAGGCATACATGGACTTATGTGTTTGTGGTAATAAGCTATACAAAGGGATACGAGGGTAGACAACACACACACACACACAGTACCTGGACTGGAAGACAGACTGAGGCCAGCTGAGCACCTATCTGGGGTGCCATCCAGGTCTGTGTGATAGCCAGTTTCCTGATCCTCGGGTAGCTGACATCTCAACCTGTTGTTCATCACCATCTGTAGGGTAGTGACCATGGCTGTCCCACCCTCCATCCCCCTCTCCTCCTTCCTCTCCTCTGTCCCACCCTCCATCCCCCTCTCCTCCTTCCTCTCCTCTGTCCCACCCTCCATCCCCCTCTCCTCCTTCCTCTCCTCTGTCCCACCCTCCATCCCCCTCTCCTCCTTCCTCTCCTCTGTCTCACCCTCCATCCCCCTCTCCTCCTTCCTCTCCTCTGGCCCACCCTCCATCCCCCTCTCCTCCTTCCTCTCCTCTGTCCCACCCTCCATCCCCCTCTCCTCCTTCCTCTCCTCTGTCCCACCCTCCATCCCCCTCTCCTCCTTCCTCTCCTCTGTCTCACCCTCCATCCCCCTCTCCTCCTTCCTCTCCTCTGGCCCACCCTCCATCCCCCTCTCCTCCTTCCTCTCCTCTGTCCCACCCTCCATCCCCCTCTCCTCCTTCCTCTCCTCTGTTCCACCCTCCATCCCCCTCTCCTCCTTCCTCTCCTCTGTTCCACCCTCCATCCCCCTCTCCTCCTTCCTCTTCTCTGGCCCACCCTCCATCCCCCTCTCCTCCTTCCTCTCCTCTGTTCCACCCTCCATCCCCCTCTCCTCCTTCCTCTCCTCTGTTCCACCCTCCATCCCCCTCTCCTCCTTCCTCTTCTCTGGCCCACCCTCCATCCCCCTCTCCTCCTTCCTCTCCTCTGTTCCACCTCTCATTCCCATCTCCTCCTCCTTCCTCTCCTCTCCTCCATCTTCCCTCTCCTCCTTCCTCTCCTCTCCTCCATCTTCCCTCGCCAGGACACCTGTAACCTCCGATATTGTCTCACGGTCACTCCCCTTTAAGGTGAGGTCAAAAGGCTTGTCTTTCACTTCCTCCATGTCACTTCCTGTTGTAGCGTCATAGTGACCACTGCTTCTTGAGGGCAGCGAGCCGGGGAGGTTTCGGGTCTGAGTGGCACTGTGGCAGTGTTCAGGGGAACGGGCAGGATCAACACTACTAGTGGTGGCAAGCTCAGAGTTGGGTTGGGCGGTTCTGTCACCATCCTTCTCAGGCAGTGGTTTGGAGGCAGGAGACTTTGGAGGTTTCTGGGCACCGCGGGACGTCTTGGTGTTTTGTGAATCACACTTTGTCTTTTTCCCCGTCTGACTGGCAGGGTGTGTACCATCAGACTTCCTCTTTCTAACAGACTCTCTCTGGCCTTTCTTTATCTTAGAGGTGGAGTCATCCTCATGTGGTGTGGTAAGATATGTCCACTGCTCCTTCAGAAATAAGAAGTTATGAACAGTGATTACAATAGACAACCAACACTGGGTTGGTATGTACACACATTTTGTTAAATTGTTCCCTGTTGCTAGGCACTAGTGTAAGTTGGGCTATATGTATGCACAATGCTAACATCTTTCTCCTGAGTTAAAGAACTGACTCCACCTATCAGCAGAATAACAGAGCAGTTTAACGAGTTATCTCCGCCTTCTAGGGTGGCACTATACATCAGCCTTTTGTAATGCGTTATGCCAAAGTAGAGCGCTAAATCTTGGGAGTAGCATGGACTATGAATTGTCTGCCAATATGAGCCAATCGTTGTTTTTTGTAAATCGTTACACGGACTCTAAAAGATCATTTAATAGATGTTCAGACAACGGACAACAGGAGGATGCTCACGCACCTCGGCTGGGTACGGGATGTAACCAGCGTAAGCCAACACAAATGTGCAGAACTGATTGAAGTCTTCGACCGTTCTTTTTTCTTTTCTCTGTGAAAAAAAATCAAAAGCAACAATGATCTGTAATGCTGTGTTATAAAAATACATCACATATACAAAACTGTTGCGGTCAATCATATAAGCACACACAGACGATATTTTGAGCCAGAGAAATGTATTGCGGACAAGACTCCATTTAATTGTTTGCCATTGTCTGAAGTGAAGTGCAGTCCAAGCGCGGGAGAGGCTGTCAGATCAGCTCGCGGTCAAAACGCCGAGGTGAATATCTGAGACTATTATTATGCAACAAACAAAGCTGATGTGTAAACGATTGACATGGCTAAGGCAGCGGGAAAATATAATGGGATTACTAAGTAAATGGTACACAACCGTGTGTTTGTATAAACATCGACGGTTCAGTAAAATAAAGTATTGTTTTAGACCGCCGTGAAAGCAGCTACAATGTATCAAGACACCTTACGTGGGCCTATGTCGATTACATTGTTTTAAAATAGTTTTGAGACACCAGATTCCATTATAAAACGCTAACACGGGGTTGACTAAGTTATGTAGTTAATGCAGCAAGCACCATATTCAAGTCTATTAAACGTGAACAAACTCCAGGACAAAATCGAAGAGTAGATTTTCTCGCCTACCTGAGTCAACATGATTTCCCTTTCGACGATCTTTGAAGGCAATTCAATTAATCAAAGCGGTACATCAGTTAGATAAAATAGGCTTAAATTAAGCAAATACTCTCCCCCGTGTCGAAATAATTGTCCAAAAAGAAACCACGATGAGTTCACATCTTAAACAAAAAGCAACTATTCTTTATGGCGAAAACTCTACATAAAAGAAGCGGCAACAGCGGGCAGTCCTACATATCATTGCTAACTTTTGGTGTCTTGGAACAGTATTTCTTGAAGTAGCCAACAAATTGTTCCTCGATCATCGAAAGGCAAACCCAGAAAATTGAGCGCTGATGGTACTGTCTATCAGCGCAAAAAGCTCTCTAAAGTGACATCAACCCGGCAGATCATTCCATTAGACTGGAGCTGGGTGAAATCGCGTAATCGGGCATGGGTGTATCCAATATAATCCGAGCCAAATGTGCAATTCAATGAGCGTAATGCTAAAACGAATTACACAATTTCCAACTACAATAAAACTACAAACACAGTATTGCTAAGTTTAATAAACAATCCTCTCCTACATATCTAATCACAGAACCCTCTTTTAGGTCAGATGCTGTCGTCCACTCACTTAGCTGCTTGCGGAACCATTCAGTTGAGTGGTTATGGTTGGTTGTATGGTAGTATCAACAAAGACTAAATCATGTTTGCATTATTATGCACATTGTGATGCCGCTTATGTGCTATTAGGCCTTTGTAGGGACCACTCACACCTCCACAGTAAGCTAGTTGACGACTAATTCTAACGGTAAACAAAGATTAAAATCAAGTTTTGGCACCTGAAATCACAACGGGTTAGCATGAAAGCTGGCATCAATGATACGAGAAGGTTTTTATTAGCATGACTTAAATTTGATTCAAAATAAAAGCTTAAAATACAACCGAGATATAAGATCGACACAGGATAATTTATTTATAGTATGGTCAAGTTTAACAGTTACCTATATCTATACAATATATACGAAGATTTAGGTTGCAAAATGAAAACCATTACAGGGGACAGGTGATGTATTTTGAAATATACCAGTTGCTATAAATACGTTTTTTAATTTTGAGACCCTGATTGATGAACTTTTTTGTATACTGGAAACTTTTTGGAGGACCTTTCCACTTAGGGCTATTTGTAATTTTGAAATGAAACTCTCAAGATGTACTTCACAAACTTCCCTGTTGGGAGATTTTGACCAACAGTACAGAGGCTAACTACTGGGTTTTATAAAAGGTGGAATATGTTCTCTTCATAGCCCACCACCCCCCATATCACTTAGGAATGCACTTGAAATATATCTGTTCTCTCTTCACAGGTACACACAAAACTCAAGATGACTCACACACTTTCATTTGAGGTGAATAACAAAAGAAATAAATACACAGTTTACTGATGTATGTTTCCTTAATTATTCATATTGCTGAGAACAAAAGGACATGTTTTCTTTACACATTCCTGGGGGAAAAATATATATATATATATGTGGGTGTTTGTCAAAGGATGGCTGAGGCTTAGTAGAAGCCGGGTCGATGGCCGCCAGCCTGTCAGACAGCCAAGGACATGACCGAGATCTCTGAGGTCACACCCCAAGTCGACCAGCACTCAGAGCAAACACACCTTTTAAAAATCCTGTTACCTTTTTCTCAGAAGAATATACAGTTCCAGTACATTAGGCCTCAGCTCTTGGCAGGGGGGGAAAAAAAAATCAAACGCGCCAAAACAAAATGGTATGAAGTGGAAGGGGCTGGGGAGGGGGGTTCATCGAAACAGCTGCCAATCAGAATCAGTTCTCTCCTGTTTAAATGCTGATTGGCGGTTGGGCTATGAATGGGTGTACTCTAGGTTATTGGTGATGGTAATAGTGGGTTGGCAACTTGGCTAGTCTTGATGTTGGCGTGTGACGTTCTGCTCTTCGCGAGGGGCTGGGTCTCACAGGTATCCTTCCTTGCGGAACTGCTCTTGTAAGATGTCTCTATATTCATCAAAGCCTCCTTCGATTCGTCGTACGTTCCCTCCCTCACACACCCACAGCTCTTTGCACACTAGCCGGATCAGACGCTCGTCATGGGATACGAGCACTACTCCACCCTGGAGGAAGGAAAAGACACGTAAATCAAACAGCCACCAATAACGTTGTACACCAAAATCTATTACTTTAAGGCACCCAACATAAACCATGTCCATTTCTAAACACTGACTACAGAAGGGGGACTTTATTTTATAGGATTTTAACGCAAACAGCTTTAGAACGGTGGTTCCCTGAAGCTGTGAATAAAGTATTGGAGTGTCTACATCCATCTGCTGGGTTTTGGATACGAACACAGCAGCAGCCTGGTGTATGATCCCCCTGGCTCTCAATGATAACGTGGCTAACCTAGAGTTGAGTGATGCATGGAGACCAATGGGTTTCAGTCTCCAAAGCAACAGATTTGACCAACGTGGACTTGTGCTGGGTTAAAGGGCTTACTTTGCGCTGGGTTAAAGGGCTTACTTTGCGCTGGGTTAAAGTGCTTACTTTGCGCTGGGTTAAAGGGCTTACTTTGCGCTGGGTTAAAGGGCTTACTTTGCGCTGGGTTAAAGGGCTTACTTTGCGCTGGGTTAAAGGGCTTACTTTGCGCTGGGTTAAAGGGCTTACTTTGCGCTGGGTTAAAGGGCTTACTTTGCGCTGGGTTAAAGGGCTTACTTTGCGCTGGGTTAAAGGGCTTACTTTGAACTTGTTCAGAGCCTTGGCGAGAGCCTCAATGGTCTCCATGTCCAGATGATTGGTCGGTTCATCAAGGATGTAGAAGTTTGGGCTTGGGGAGAGAGAGAGAATGTGAGTCATGGGTAAAAGTGAACTACCTTCTCAACCCTCACCTCATCATTCAAGGAGCAAAACTCATATCAGCCTAAAGTTTGCTTCACAAGAGCTTAATCAAAACAGGGACTAACAGAGGAACACACTAAACCCTTTAGTAATCTAACGTAGCTTGTGTTTCTGTAGTTACCATGGCATGGTCATCTGAGCGAAGGCCACTCTGCTCTTCTGTCCTCCTGACAGGCTGGCTACCGGCCGTGTCGACAGCTCCCCCGTGATGCCGTAGCCTCCCAGCTGGTGCCGGTATTCCTCCTCCGTACGACCTGAACACACACAAGATGGAGGACAGAGAGGGGTCAGAGGTCATTCCAACTGTTTGTCCTACTTACGTAAGTCCAAGTCATCATCTACTGTGAAAAATAAATCCTGATATTCAGAAATAACAGCATACAATGTTATGAATATCCATAATGCCATAATCCACGATGAGGACTTTATACTGTGTGTGTTTGTATTGGATGAGTGGACTGTGTGTGTGTGTGTGTGTGTATTGGGTAAGTGGACTGTGTGTGTTTTTATTGGATGAGTGGACTGTGTGTTTGTATGTATTGGGTGAGTGGACTGTGTGTGTGTGTGTGTGTGTGTGTGTGTTTTGTACCTGGGAATTTGTTGAGTAACAGCTCCACTGAACAGACATTGAGGTCCAACTGGTCGACGTGATGCTGGCTGAAATAGCCAATCTTCAAGTTTCTGAGACGCGAGAGCGAGAGCGAGAGCGAGAGCGAGAGAGAGAGAGAGCGAGAGAGAGAGCGAGAGAGAGAGCGAGAGAGAGAGCGAGAGAGAGAGAGAGAAAGAGATGAGAAGATGGAGAGAAGAGTTGGTGAGACAGAGATAGAAATACATGTTCCCAACCATCAGCAACATATAGGTCGATTCATTTACATTTTGATGTATTTGTTTCTGTTTGCAGAAGGTAACAGAGCTTCATTAGAGCTTCCACCAATCACAGGTGTTCAGTCAGGGTTGTTTTTCTCACCGGTGAGCTTGTCTGATGCCGTTGATTGGAGTTAACTCTCCCATAAGGAGCTTCAGCATAGTGGATTTACCTGCTCCATTCTCCCCCACCTGGCATCAAACAGGACACAGCAGCAATACAGCTAACAGTTATTGTTTTTACAGTTATTGACTTCATTTTGACAATTACTTAATATATTTTGACAGTTATGTAATATATTTCGCGAGTTATTTGATTCATAACAACGGAAACGAAAGTCTCAGCTGTTCTTTCTTTTTACTAATTGTTAACTAACTGTTGATAGTATAGTTTTAAAAATACCCCTACTACATTGTAACTATATGAATTAGAGAGTATTATACAATATTTATGTTCACTGTTGAGTTTCTGATTTATGATGCAGACCCACTCTGTGTGTTATTACATGGCACAGTGTTGATATGTTGGGGCCACACTCACAATGCAGACCCACTCTGTGTGTTATCACATGGCAGTGTTGATATGTTGGGGCCACACTCACAATGCAGACCCACTCTGTGTGTTATCACATGGCAGTGTTGATATGTTGGGGCCACACTCACAATGCAGACCCACTCTGTGTGTTATCACATGGCAGTGTTGATATGTTGGGGCCACACTCACAATGCAGACCCACTCTGTGTGTTATCACATGGCAGTGTTGATATGTTGGGGCCACACTCACAATGCAGACCCACTCTGTGTGTTATCACATGGCAGTGTTGATATGTTGGGGCCACACTCACAATGCAGATGCGGGACTCTAGGTCTGCGGAGACGGACAGGCGGGTGAAGAGGCGGTGGTCTGGGCTGTAGTAGAACTCAACCTCATCCAGCTGAAGGATGGGAGGAGACAGCTTCTCAAAGTTATCAGGGAACCTGTTCACAGGAGAGGAGAGAACACACACACACACAAACACACACACACCTTAGATGAGTGATAGACAGTAGACAATAGACTATTAAAAATAGACAATAATGGAAGTATTCCAGAGATTTGAGGTTGTGGGTTTTTTGCATACTAAACTTGACTGATAAAAAAAGTAAACGCTAAAATGACCAAAGTAAGGAAAGTTTGCAGGCCAGTTCAATCTGTTCTGTTCTGTTCTTTTGTTGTCTTACCTCAAAGTAACCTCTGTTTCCTTTTCTAGGGGTTTTAGTTCAGGGCTGGAAGAGACACAGAAACACAGAGGTAAGATAAAATGGTGGTCACACAGTGGAGAGAGCGCTGGCCAATCACACAGTGGAGGGAGAGAGAGGGAGAGCTGGCCAATCACACGTTCACAGTGGTGTTAAGTAGAAGGAGGGGGTGTGTTCAGTAGAGGGAGGGGGTGTGTTCAGCAGTGGGGGTGGGGTGTGTTCAGTAGGACACTCACAGTCTCTCCAGCAGCTTCAGTTTACTCTGGACCTGAGCTGCTCGGTTAGCGTTGTATCTGAACCGGTCGATGAAAACCTGGAACAGCCAATGCAAATAGGCCATTTGCATGAACAAACTCTCATTTTGCCAAAAGTGTTTATATAGTAATAACCATGATTCATGTTGACAGGGTAACTGTAGTGATACTCATGTTGACATGGTAACAGCAGTAATAATACTCATGGTTACCTGGATGTGCTCGCGGTATTGAAACTGGGCTTCATATTCTCTCTGTTGGTTCTTCAAACGATCCTCTTTGGTCTTCACAAAGTTCTCGTAGTCGCCACGGTAACTCTCCAGTCGCTGGGAGTGCAGGTGCACGATGTCGGTTACCACGGCGTTGAGGAAGTTGCGGTCGTGAGACACCACGAGGATGGTGGACTGCCAGGTCTGTGTGTGTGTGTGTGTGTGTGTGCCAGGGGAAAAAGACAAACAAGTCGATTATTTATTAATTGTGTGGTGAGTGAATGGAGATAGCATATGGTTATGTTGACATACAGATATTGAAAATACATGCATGCGGGCGGGGGGGGGGGGGACAGACCTGCAAATAATTCTCTAACCAGAGGATGGCTCTGACATCCAACATGTTGGTGGGCTCTGAAGAGAGAGAGAGAGAGAGAGAGAGAGAGAGAGAGAGAGAGAGAGAGAGAGAGAGAGAGAGAGAGAGAGAGAGAGAGTAGTGTGCAGGATGGAAATAAAAGATGGTGAGGGAGAGTTGGGATCTTTGAAGTGCAATTTATGGTTTATGTCTGGCTATGCAGAAATATGACCCAAACAATCGACTTCCTACTGTATTACTCACCATCAAGTAACAATAGGTCAGGCCTACAAAGAGAAAGACAACAATATACAAACTATTACAGGCATGACAACATTTAAAAAACGAATATTATCTGTACAGAATACTGCTTATTAAGACAGCATATGAAAGTAATAAGAACGTTTGTGCAGCGCCACAATGATGCTCTAACTCACTTGGCAAAGAGCGCCCTGGCCAGAGCTAACCTCATCCTCCAGCCTCCAGAAAACTCCCTGTGAACACACACACACGTAAAAAAACCTTGTGTATACACACACACACACACACACACACACACACACACACACACAGGTAAAGACTGCATGGCACACTTACTTTGTCGTCTGCTGTTGCATTTTGGCAGAGAACCCTAGACCACACAGGATGACGGAAGCTCTGGGTTAAGGTGGGGAGAAGAGAGAGAGAGAGAGAGAGAGAGAGAGAGAGAGAGAGAGAGAGAGAGAGTGTTAAACAAGAAAGAACAACACTTTCCGATGAGATCCATTTTGATGATTTCTTAAATGTTCCTGCCTTATAGTTGTCTTAATGTGGTATTAACAGTGTAATCTCCAGGTTCTCTTGCTTATTAACGTTTTAATAGTTGTCTTAATGTGGTATTAACAGTGTAATCTCCAGGTTCTCTTGCTTATTAACGTTTTAATAGTTGTCTTAATGTGGTATTAACAGTGTAATGTCCAGCTTCTCTTGCTTATTAACGTTTTAATAGTTGTCTTAATGTGGTATTAACAGTGTAATGTCCAGGTTCTCTTGCTTATTAACGTTTTTATAGTTGTCTTAATGTTATTAACAGTGTAATCTACAGGTTCTCTTGCTTATTAACGTTCTTTGCCATCTAAACGTTTATTTGTATTAAACAATGCTTTGCGATTGGCTAACCTGGCAGGGGCCTTGTCTGCTTCAATCTCCTCCAGCTTGGCGTAGATCTCTGACAGGCGAACTGTCTCCAATCCCTCTGCACTGTGAACGCAACCACAGCAATCACAGCGTTAACGGGAATCAGGAATGGACCTGAAACACTTTGACATTCCCAATCCGCCCAGATCCACTACCTTCCTTTGGGTTATTATTCATCCAAAGTGCTGGTCAACACATCAGATACACACGCTCAGAACATTTTGTTACGTGGATATATACCACAACTACACCAACAGCTAATGGAATATGGACTTGAGTGGATCTACTGCCCTCTGGTGGACAAACATGATGATTGTGTTTCACAGTATCACTTTGGCTGGTCAGCCATTGGTTTCTGTAAAACCAATGAAGACTGCTTTGAAAAACCCAACCAAAAGAACTTCCCCACTGTAAATGGACAGACTGACAGTCAGTCAGTCAGTCAGTCAGTCAGTCAGTCAGTCAGTCAGTCAGTCAGACTGACTGACTGACTGACTGACTGACTGACTGACTGACTGACAAGTGAGTGACACATACAGGGTTGTAAGGCTCTAAACCATGACACTGTAGAATTCGGTTACTTCTGCTTGTATAAAATCCGTAAAAAAAACGTATACTCCTGACTTTCCTGCCTTGATTCTGCATGTTATTTTTTGTATTCTGCACGATGACTAAAAGGAAGTAACCTACTCTCAGATTGCGTGGACACACCCAGAGGTAGCCTTACCTTCCTTTGGCGATGCGTGCGTTGAGATCTCTCTCCTCCTTCAGGAGGCCCTCCCTTTGCGTGTCACTCTCCAGTACGCTCTGCAGGGCCTGGGTGTCATCGCCGTCCACTTCCTGCTCCACGTGCAAGATGGAGATGTGGGCAGGGACACGGAGGCTCCGACTGGCCAGCATCTTTAACAGGGTGGTCTTTCCCAGCCCGTTACGACCAATCAGGCCGTAGCGACGGCCGGCAGCTAGACTAAGCTCCGCCCCCTGCAGGAGAGACCTGAGATCACAGGGAGGATGTCAGGGCCTCACTTCAATAAACATTATTAGTAGTATTCTTTTATTTATTCATTCATTCAGGGGTAACTGACTGGCACTACGTCTCTTTCACAGTAGTTTAAGGATCTCTTCAGCAGCTGAAATCATGAGCTACAAATCAAGGGGTTTTGTTTTGATCAGAAAGCAGAGGTCAGTCATATGAACCGTGATGTGCCCTGTGACCTTAGCAACTCAACTTGATGGTGCTTGATAGGCAAGAAATCACAAAGTAAATACTGCCAAAGCATATGTTCAAAAATAAGCATGATTTGTGATCAGACGGTCACTCCCGCGGGGGCTCCTGCCTGGTGTCATGGTGAGGAACTCAGGGAACTCACCTCTCTCCGAAGGACACATCAAAGTTCTCGATGCGGATGTCGTATGAGCGGTTCTTCCCCGTCTGGTCCACTCGATTCTCCTTCTTACTGCTGGCCTGACTGGCAGAGGCCTCCTCCAGGACCCTGGAACAACACACACGGCCATGACACAACCCACTGGATCCCACAGACACAACCAGAGAGAGAGAGAGAGGGAAACTCACAATGGGCTGGCTGTTTTCTGAGAGTCTCGCTCATTCCTCCTGACGTGTTTTGCTTTCAGCTTAGCCTCAGCCTTCTCTAGCTTCTTAGCATTAACAGTCTGCAGAGACAGGCATTAGCATGTAGAGTATTCACATTAGCATGTAGAGTATTCACATTAGCATGTAGAGTATTCACATTAGCATGTACAGTATTCACATTAGCATGTAGAGTATTCACATTAGCATGTAGAGTATTCACATTAGCATGTCCGGTATTCACATTAGCATGTACATCATTGACATTAACATGTCCATCAGTAGTCTCTGCCTTCTTAGCATTAACAGTCTGCAGACACAAGACACTAACATCAGCATGTCCATCACTAACATCAGCATGTCCATCACTAACATCAGCATGTCCATCACTAACATCAGCATGTCCATCACTAACATTAGCATGTCCATCACAAACATCAGCATGTCCATCACAAACATCAGCATGTCCATCACTAACATCAGCATGTCCATCACTAACATTAGCATGTACACTGTTAACATTAGCATGTACACTGTTAACATTAGCATGTACACTGTTAACATTAGCATGTACACTGTTAACATCAGCATGTCCATCACTAACATTAGCATGTAAACTGTTAACATTAGCATGTACACTGTTAACATCAGCATGTCCATCACTAACATTAGCATGTACACTGTTAACATCAGCATGTCCATCACTAACATTAGCATGTACACTGTTAACATCAGCATGTCCATCACTAACATTAGCATGTACACTGTTAACATCAGCATGTCCATCACTAACATTAGCATGTACACTGTTAACATCAGCATGTCCATCACTAACATTAGCATGTACACTGTTAAAATTAGCATGTCCATCACTAACATTAGCATGTACACTGTTAACATTAGCATGTCCATCACTAACATTAGCATGTACACTGTTAACATTAGCATGTCCATCACTAACATTAGCATGTACACTGTTAACATCAGCATGTCCATCACTTACATTAGCATGTACACGGTTAACATCAGCATGTCCATCACTAACATTAGCATGTACACTGTTAACATCAGCATGTCCATCACTAACATTAGCATGTACACTGTTAACATCAGCATGTCCATCACTAACATTAGCATGTACACTGTTAACATTAGCATGTCCATCAATTCATCTGAGTATCAAATAGTTGCATGTAGATTTGAAGAGGACCAAGTCTATTTGAGTGTAGAATAGAATATCAAACACTAGCAACTAATACTTAGTAACCGTACAGACAACACACTTACTGTGTTGTTACTGCGCTTGATCATCCAGATCCCCTGGATGTCATCGGTTGCAGTTACTGAGAATGGAGGGTTACAATTAGAGTGAAAACAAACATACAACACTCACAGCATGTAAAGGTCTATAGTTTCAGAATAAAAGATGATCTGGGTTGAGTGTACATCAGCGCCAATATAAAAACAAAGCTAAGGCCTTGAGGAAAGTCCACGTGGTAAAAATGTAGAGATCGTATTAAGAGACTGACCATTATCAGCGGACATCTGAGACAGCTGCACAGGGGCGTCCAGCAACACCTGCTGCTGGGAGGATTGGCCATTGTTCCTGTGGCATAATCATAATCTTCACGAAATAACCGTGTGTGTTCTGGTAACAACTGTACTCTTTAAGAAACAACTATACACTTAATGTAAATACCCGTACTCTTTCTATCATAGCAGTATTCTTAATGTAATAACCGTTCTCATATGAGCGCCAGGAGGTTGCCTTTTGTTTGGGGAAACTTACAGCTTCAGTGTGTTGAACATCTGCAGGCAAATCTCACGAACATCATCTTCGTTCTTACTGTCTGACGATCCTTGCAGCACTCCACCTATGGCTTCGTACACCTCGTCTTCATCCTCAAAATCCGGACCCCCGCTGTCCAATACACCTGACAGACCAGACGCACACGTGAGATATATGTGTCCGAGTTTGCCTTAAGTCAGCGTTTACCAGACAAATATAATATGAACTTGCACATTACTAGACTACTACCGTGAAATAGTGGAGGGCATAAACGTTAGAACGTAGGTTCAGGGTCTCAAATTAGTAAGTGAGCTTGCTAACTGGTACGTTACTGGTTACCACTAGGGAGAGGAGAATAATGTTCAAAGACAATGACATGATCAGGACATCCGGAAACCACAGAAGGACATACTGGTAAACTCGCTCTATCCTACCGGCACTTAAAGCAACCTAGTAGCAAAGACAGTGTGGAATAATTTGTCCGTCGACCACTGCTCATACGCAGCAAAGGAGGCAGTTACGCCTCAGCTAAAGTTAGGCTAGGCAGCTACTAGTGCAGCTTCAGCCAGCAAACGTTGGCCAAGTGGCTGAGATTCAGTGAGTACCTGACTGGTCAAGCTAAGAGAGAGAGATAGCTTAGCTGGCCCTATCTTCACGTGGCAAAAAAAGATGATGCCGTTTAACAATCACGTAGAGTGACACATTTTTAAAGTCTGTAAGATCTAATAGAAACCTTTGTTTATTCCGTGTTACTTACCCGTGATATAGTCAAACACTTCAGTGTCAATTTCAGGAAACTCGCTCTTTAGGATATCAACGTATGTCGCCATGTTACACCGGCCTTTTCCACAAGAACGCGCATGCGTTTCAAATGCGACAAAGGCATGTGTCGAAACGATGCATTATGGGTATTGTAGTGAAACAAATGAAAGCATAGGACAACAAAAAGTCCAGCTCCAACCGTTGTAATTGTTAATATTTTAGCACTGGTTTTATCAGAATTACATTTTTTAATAACGATAACAATCATTGTTTGTATAGCATTATTTCCCAGGCTTACATCAAGTGTAGCTCTGATAGAGAACAATATCGGCTATCATTTTGGAGAAATGGGCCTGTCTCTCTCCTTGAACAGAGTAGGTGGTGTTGTAGGTCTGGAGTATTTCAGAGTGGACCTGTAAATTGGATTTTCTCAATTTGCGTTCAACCTTGCGACATTCCATTAAAGATGACGTGTGGTCTATCGTTTAGGTAGTAGGTACATGAGAGTCACAACAAAGCTTCTTGTTTTTTACCGGCATTTTTTCTTATGCCAAGGCTCAGTCTAGAATTTAAATGGTTAACGAAATCATCTACAGGGCCGTCATTGGCTGTTACAGATAAGGCCATAAGGTCAGAAAACTCAGATGAAGCATTTTAGAAACGCCTTTGTCTATATGTTTCTGCGTTTTTTTAATCTCTACATTACATAGTGTTTACAAAAATAATACAGTTACGGTCTAAGATAGCTATAGCAATAACAAATAAATCTGTGTGCTGGCCCAGTGACGTGTTGTAAAATCAGATGATTCTAAGATGTTCATAAAATCCGAAGACCTGCAGTCGGACACATTGTCAACATGTAAATTGAATCACCAATTCATAGCATCTTGTCATAATTTGTAAGTATTATTGACAGCAATTCAGGAACTGTGCACATTGCTTTGGTGGTCTTCAGGGTAGTGACATTGGGCTGACATTCTGGTATTACATCAAGATATTTGAAGGAGCTAAAATCACCATGGAGAACTTCGTTGCAACTTAATGTGTTGGATATGGCAGCAGCCATGTTTGGAAATTGAACCAACATTCAAAAGCGCCATTTTAATTGCTCAGACCTGTTCTGTAAAACCTCCTCATAGCTCATACAAAGGTATTGTTTTCACAAATGTATGAATTACGCTTGTTGTCAGCAAATCAGTCATCAGGATATCACTTTATTTACTGTTTTACGGTCTCCAATGCCACTGACTTTAAAAGTCTGTATCCATAGATATTAATTGGATTGTATTAAATTATCCATAATTGAAAATGTGTTAAGCAGGTTTTTGAGCACACACATTCAAAAATAGTATTTTATATCGATTCAATTTACAATTTATAGAGAATATAACATCGATGCTTTTAGTTTCAACATTCAATATCATAATTGACTTACCATGGCATGCATACAGAACAATGACACATAATAAAATAACTACTTTTATATATTTCTTTAGTACAGTTGATAAAGCAGTGCACTCATATTTTGCTTCTATATGCCAGTGAGTTAAACAGACCCTTGTAATACTGAAGGGACAATTCATTCCAATACAATTAAAATCGTACTTCATACTATTAGCATATAACCTAGCTAAAGCAGCGCAATGCTATATGCTCCCTTTGTCTCTCAGGCGGCAGCATCTTGGATAATAGGAAGTTTTAAAATGTGGCCACTCATCAAATAGATCACACCAATTCAAGTAGCCCTAGACTGAACGTCTCTGGGACTTTATCATAGTATTGTAACACAAGAGTACAGGGACCATTGCAGTGATCATACAATGTAAAACAGACAGCATGGTGTTCTTATACAAAACTAACAATATACCTATATATTTTGTCAAAATTAAATATTTTATTCCTTATTCACTTCAGGTAAATGTACACAAATAAAACAGGCATTTAAGGGTTTCGATAAAGGTTTCATGTCAATCAAAATGTCAAAGGGAAAACTTGATCTCACTATTCTCCTTTGCACAGCCACATTAACACTATCCACAACAAAGGCAAAGCCATTCGTGCATTCATGAAGTTTGAGAGCGGTTGAATTGATTCAGTTCAATTCTTCTAGTTTGGTATGGAGTACTTGTAGGTAGTGTATGTTCACTTGAAGCCATCCCAGTTTATACCACAGGATTCACAGTCAAGAGGAACCAATGCAGTTACACACTGACATCACAATCTACTTTGGGGGGCTTGTCAATCACAGTTTGAATGGTTTATGTAAATCAAAAAGTAGCAAACGTTTAGGGGTCCGAGGGTCAACCAATGCTCAGAGGGGGAGGGATTTTGGGTTGGATTGGCCAATACAAGAACTCATTGGCAAAAGAAAAAAAACAAGGAAATGAAAGGCCTTCAGTTCTCACATGCTCCAGGCTAATATGCTTTAGAACTACATATTCACTCCACTCGGAGATGACTGTAAAGACTAACCCTTGTTGTAAACACACTGAGTGTAATGGAATACAATAATTTACAAAACGTTGTCCCACAATTGATAATGCTAATATGTGCCCCCCCCCCCCCCCCCGGTTCTAAACAAGGGTAACAGTCAAACTGATGAACCCAGTTTGTTACAGAAAATTGTTTCCCCTAATAAATACTTTGTTAATTGTTACTGTTTTTATGGAGAGATAAGTATTACTAAACATTATGTGAGCTTGTAATACTAATTTCTTAAGTTGCCATACATCCTATATATTCATATTGTTGTTTTTGTTTAAAGATTTTCACATTATCATTATAGTAACTGCCTAAGAGCAAAGAGATCCTATGTAATGTTTTGGGATGAAATATATAGATGGCATAAATAAAAAAGAAAATGTCTAGAAATTCAAGTGATATTGCTTGTTTTGTTGTGCACCTTGTCTTTTCGGCTATGAATTTGAACTGTAATGACTTTTACCTCAAAGGAGAGTAAATACAATGTGTTAAACTACCTACAGGTTAACATGATGCTAGTAAAATTAAATAATGAGCTACATCCAAATATTATGTAAAATATAAATACTCCTACATTTGCGCTTAACTTATCACTGGGTAAAACAGTTGCACAAGCTTTGAGAAAATATTGATCTTTTTTCTTTTTTTTTTTTTTTTACTTCTTCAACTTAGCAAATCTGATCATGCTTTTTTTGATTGTCTAGTCTAGAATTTGGTTCCAAACTCTAGAATTCACATTGTGGGTTGTCTAATACATAAGTGTGCCACAGCTTACAATTGCTCTGTGGCGTTTGCACTAAACTAACCCACAGTACATTCAAAGCAGCAAAGAGTGAGTGGTAATATTTAGTGCCAACAGATGGGTATATACCACTACATGAGCAGGTAGGCCACCAGCCAAACGCACACTGCCAAAACCAACCCCAACATGTGGGCATACACACAACTACTTTGCTAGCCCTCCAAGTGTTAGTAAATCAGGCATTTGGAGTGTTTCCGAAATATTCGCAAATTGTAACTTTTGGTCATTTACAGTGAGTTACACATACATCAAACCCTACCAAGACAGAGCAGAAAAGGAGGAGTCATTTCGGCGTTACCCTGGTAACCTCCACCAAAGTCCCAATGCATATCGTCAAACTGTCACCTTGTGCCCCTCCTACTTTTCTTTATACTTTGATTAAACAAAATAAAAGTAATTGCTATGCCTTACATTCAGCTGTGACAACAATTTTTACTGATGTACAAAGTTTGATAACTATTTTGTTTTTAGAATATTCTAACCGTTGAACTTAACCAGATGTGCAGGTAGGTTACACTCAGAAAAGATGCCTGGATGTTTGAGTTTCTTTAGGTAGAGTGCCAAGAAAAGACTAACAACGTCAACAACCTACCCTGGAATAGAACAGACTGGTTGTCTTTAAAGGTAAATGTGGTATATGTGCCTTAAGAGATTCTGCTGGTATCTAACAGCAAAGGCCAACCTGACTAGAGCCTACGTTTTGGTTTTTTGCCTCTGAAACATGAAGCAGCAAAGAGAGTCAGTCAATTTCAACATTCACAGAACGTAAACCTGATAAGAAAACAAAATGGCCGCTGAAGCCTAAATACCATCAGGAAACGTTCAGCTAAGTGAATCGGCGTATTAAATTGTTCTTGTCTGGTTCCAAAAACTCCTCGACCAGGGAATTAGTAACCCTCTTGAGCTCCTCCTCCAGACTTTGGATATCACTGAAAAGAAAGGATCAAACAAAGGTTCATTTTAGACTGTTTGCTCACCTCTGTTATATTTGTTATGGTGACTAGACATGTCACTCACCCTTTTCCAGGCAATGCACAGAACTCAGTGTAGTATTTTATCTTGGGCTCTGTCCCGCTGGTGCGCAGAGTGGAAACCACGCCATTTAGCAAAGTAAACGTCACCATTTGGCTGCTTTTAGTCACTGGTAACACCTTAGAAGAAGATACATGAAAGGAAAACATCAGAAAGCACAAACAAATAAATGAACTTGCAGGGGCTGGTGTGAACAGTCCTAACAGTAGCCTAGCACAGAGTTAAGACTCTATGACTCTATACTCTAAGACTTTGTGGAAGCACTTACCTACCAAATAGCAGAGCTCTGCAGAGCTTAAATATATGAATATTGGTTAAGTAAACAGAAGCAGAAGCCCTTACACAGCGCTTGTTGGCCTGGCTGCTGTCGTAGCCAGTAGTCACATCTCGAACATGAGTGATCTCGTAGCCCCCACAGGTCCGTGGGTAAGTGCTGTCTCCCTCAAAGTTACGGAGTCGGTCAAATATTCTCTTCACTGTCATTGGGTCATTGCAGATTACGTAGGACGTTTTGGAAATGTGATAACCATATCTGAAAGACAACAAAGAAGCAAACAGAAAGAGCAGGTTATACTCAGACCAATGTAATGGCCACATTGATCAAAACCCCAAGGTGACAACTGAAGGACAGAAAACTGGAGTAAAGATAAGCCTAGGAAACACATTATGAACCACAGGAAGTACAACTTGTTTGTGTTTGAGTGGACAAAGCGTTGCATCAAAGCAGAGATGCTAGACAGACATATTCAGCCTGGTACCAAACTGTTTGGAGGCTGTCTTACGTTGTCTACCTGGTGACCACCAAACAGAACTCAGACCAGCATTTTAACTCTCAACTGAAGCACAAAACAAGCTTTAATATAATTATATGTAGATGTTATAATAGTGATATGTGATAGAGCTAGCTTACATTTGGTAGATGTTGTAATTATGATAATATGTAATCCGGTGAGTTTACATTTGGTAGATGTTATAATAAAAATAATAATGATATGTAATCTGGTGAGCTTACATTTGGTAGATGTTTTGGAGTTGCTGGTTGAGGGTTAGGTTCTTGTTGTGGAGATAGGTGGCCATCTCAGCTACAACCACTGATGCACTGACTCCATCCTTATCAGGAACCATGCTACCACAGAGAAACCCTGCCAAAGACACACACAATCCGGGACCATGCTACCACAGAGAAACCCTGCCAAAGACACACACAATCCGGGACCATGCTACCACAGAGAAACCCTGCCAAAGACACACACAATCAGGGACCATGCTACCACAGAGAAACCCTGCCAAAGACACACACAATCAGGAACCATGCTACCACAGAGAAACCCTGCCAAAGACACATAATCAGGAACCATGCTACCACAGAGAAACCCTGCTAAACACACATAATCAGGAACCATGCTACCACAGAGAAACCCTGCTAAACACACAATCAGGAACCATGCTACCACAGAGAAACCCTGCTAAACACACAATCAGGAACCATGCTACCATAGAGAAAGCCTGCCAAAGACACACAAGACAGCAGCTATACAAAGAGCCTGTGCAATGTAAATGAAAGGGAGTGTATTGTATGCCATGTAAGGCAACTTGGGGAAATAATCCAGTTGAATCAGATATGCAAATCTAAAGTTAGATAACCGAGGGAAAACACTGTTTGTTTCTCCTGTTTTTGTGGGAGGGACATAGATATAGACTGTCTAGACTCCAGCTCACTGTTATTTAAAAGCTGACGGGGAAACAGACTATCAACATAAATCATCATATCTGTGCAAATTAACTGTTCTAAATATGAACAGAAAGCCTGGACTACATTAGTGGATATTGTTAAAACATATTGTATGCTCAAAAAATAGTGAAAATAGCTTGCGATATTTTGCTCAACTTAACTCAAAAAAGGAACTTAATTACCAATCGACTCCTCAAAGGCAAATATGACTTCCTCCCCTGTTTTGGCCAGCTCATGGATCCTCTTCCCAATCCATTTGAAACCAGGTAATGTTTCCTGTGGAACAAAGCCAAAAGATTACGGCTTGGTTCCAATAAAAAAATATCTGAAAAATATCTGACACACATTCTGCTCCCAGAAACTCCCAAATGTGTAACATGCAAAAACAATATATTGTTTGATATTGATATACAGAGTGTATATCAATTGATATATAATCATATTGGTAATCAAAATGTTCAGAGTATCGTACCCAAATACGGTGTACACTAATATGAGCTATTCTACTATTACAATTCTGTCTGGTACCTACGCCTGTAACACACCGTTACCCCTTATTCTAAACAGTAGCAGAAACTCCTACCTACACATGTAACCCCCCCCCCCCCTTTACCCCTTATTCTAAACAGTAGCAGAAACTCCTACCTACACATGTAACCCCCCCCCCCTTTACCCCTTATTCTAAACAGTAGCAGAAACTCCTACCTACACATGTAACCCCCCCCCCCCCTTTTACCCCTTATTCTAAACAGTAGCAGAAACTCCTACCTACACATGTAACCCCCCCCCCCCCCCCTTTACCCCTTATTCTAAACAGTAGCAGAAACTCCTACCTACACATGTAACCCCCCCCCCTCTTTTACCCCTTATTCTAAACAGTAACAGAAACTCCTACCTACACATGTAACCCCCCCCCCCCCTTTTACCCCTTATTCTAAACAGTAGCAGAAACTCCTACCTACACATGTAACCCCCCCCCCCCCTTTACCCCTTATTCTAAACAGTAGCAGAAACTCCTACCTACACATGTAACCCCCCCCCCCCTTTTACCCCTTATTCTAAACAGTAGCATAAACTCCTACCTACACATTTAACCCCCCCCCCCCCCCCTTACCCCTTATTCTAAACAGTAGCAGAAACTCCTACCTACACATGTAACCCCCCCCCCCCCTTTACCCCTTATTCTAAACAGTAGCAGAAACTCCTACCTACACATGTAACCCCCCCCCCCCCCCCCCTTTACCCCTTATTCTAAACAGTAGCATAAACTCCTACCTACACATGTAACCCCCCCCCCCCCCCCCTTTACCCCTTATTCTAAACAGTAGCAGAAACTCCTACCTACACATGTAACCCCCCCCCCCCCCCCCTTTACCCCTTATTCTAAACAGTAGCAGAAACTCCTACCTACACATGTAACCCCCCCCCCCCCCCTTTTACCCCTTATTCTAAACAGTAGCAGAAACTCCTACCTACACATGTAACCCCCCCCCCCCCCCTTTTACCCCTTATTCTAAACAGTAGCAGAAACTCCTACCTACACATGTAACCCCCCCCCCCCCCCTTTTACCCCTTATTCTAAACAGTAGCAGAAACTCCTACCTACACATGTAACCCCCCCCCTTTTACCCCTTATTCTAAACAGTAGCAGAAACTCCTACCTACACATGTAACCCCCCCCCCCCCCCCCCTTTTACCCCTTATTCTAAACAGTAACAGAAACTCCTACCTACACATGTAACACCCACACCTTTACCCCTTATTCTAAACAGTAGCAGAAACTCCTACCTACACATGTAACCCCCCCCCCCCCTTTACCCCTTATTCTAAACAGTAGCAGAAACTCCTACCTACACATGTAACCCCCCCCGCCCCCCTTTACCCCTTATTCTAAACAGTAGCAGAAACTCCTACCTACACATGTAACACCCACACCTTTACCCCTTATTCTAAACAGTAGCAGAAACTCCTACCTACACATGTAACCCCCCCCCCCCCCCCCCCCCCCTTTACCCCTTATTCTAAACAGTAGCAGAAACTCCTACCTACACATGTAACCCCCCCCCCCCTTTACCCCTTATTCTAAACAGTAGCAGAAACTCCTACCTCGAAGTGGAAGCCCTCTACGCGAGCAAAGGCCTTGAGTATTTTGGAGGAGACGGTGGTAGCCAGCATAAACACTCTGTCTGTGTCTGCTGGGTCTGGGTGTCTCTCCTTCCAATTGAAGAACATCCACCAGCCCAGGAGAGCAGCTAGCTCGTTGCCTGTGAACACCTTCCATCCACACCTTCAGTACATTATGGAAAAAGACAAACACTATCATTATAATAATAACAATTCATTTTATTTGTTTGACGCTTTGCTTGTCTGAGATTCTCAATATCAATTAAAGGAAGTTTGCTTTGTTACAGAATGAGAAGGCAAACAGGAACTCCATGAACAAAACACCATCCAAACGTGACATGCATGCATTTCTAAAAGGCGAATGAACATCTTCTACGATGGAGGCTGTGCTAGTGAGCTGCTGTTACCAGTCAGACAGTTGTGCTAGTGAGCTGCTGTTACCAGTCAGACAGTTGTGCTAGTGAGCTGCTGTTACCAGTCAGACAGTTGTGCTAGTGAGCTGCTGTTACCAGTCAGACAGTTGTGCTGGTGAGCTGCTGTTACCAGTCAGACAGTTGTGCTGGTGAGCTGCTGTTACCAGTCAGACAGTTGTGCTGGTGAGCTGCTGTTACCAGTCAGACAGTTGTGCTGGTGAGCTGCTGTTACCAGTCAGACGCTGTGCTAGTGAGCTGCTGTTACCAGTCAGACAGTTGTGCTAGTGAGCTGCTGTTACCAGTCAGAGGCTGTGCTAGTGAGCTGCTCTTACCAGTCAGACAGTTGTGCTAGTGAGCTGCTGTTACCAGTCAGACAGTTGTGCTAGTGAGCTGCTGTTACCAGTCAGACAGTTGTGCTGGTGAGCTGCAGTTACCAGTCAGACAGTTGTGCTAGTGAGCTGCTGTTACCAGTCAGACAGTTGTGCTGGTGAGCTGCTGTTACCAGTCAGACGCTGTGCTAGTGAGCTGCTGTTACCAGTCAGACAGTTGTGCTGGTGAGCTGCTGTTACCAGTCAGACGCTGTGCTAGTGAGCTGCTGTTACCAGTCAGACAGTTGTGCTAGTGAGCTGCTGTTACCAGTCAGACGCTGTGCTAGTGAGCTGCTGTTACCAGTCAGACAGTTGTGCTGGTGAGCTGCTGTTACCAGTCAGACAGTTGTGCTGGTGAGCTGCTGTTACCAGTCAGACAGTTGTGCTGGTGAGCTGCTGTTACCAGTCAGACGCTGTGCTAGTGAGCTGCTGTTACCAGTCAGACAGTTGTGCTAGTGAGCTGCTGTTACCAGTCAGAGGCTGTGCTAGTGAGCTGCTCTTACCAGTCAGACAGTTGTGCTAGTGAGCTGCTGTTACCAGTCAGAGGCTGTGCTAGTGAGCTGCTGTTACCAGTCAGAGGCTGTGCTAGTGAGCTGCTGTTACCAGTCAGAGGCTGTGCTAGTGAGCTGCTGTTACCAGTCAGAGGCTGTGCTAGTGAGCTGCTGTTACCAGTCAGAGGCTGTGCTAGTGAGCTGCTGTTACCAGTCAGAGGCTGTGCTAGTGAGCTGCTGTTACCCATCAGACAGTTGTGCTAGTGAGCTGCTGTTACCAGTCAGACAGTTGTGCTAGTTAGCTGCTGTTACCAGTCAGACAGTTGTGCTAGTGAGCTGCTGTTACCAGTCAGACAGTTGTGCTAGTGAGCTGCTGTTACCCGTCAGACTGCTCTGCTACGGCCAGGCGGTCTGCATCAGGATCGGTTGCTAGGATGATCCTGGCATGCTCTTGTTCAGCAAGACGCAGAGAAAGGCCCTGTAACAAGACAAGGGACAACCCAGCTAGTTCAGTAGCAATTCAAATTCAAACCCTTCTTAGGCGAAACCTTAAGACCTCAAACGTTTAGTTATTAATAATAATGTTCTAACCAAAACAGACTCTCCCTCCTCTGGGTTTGGGCATCTGACAGTAGAGAAGTTTGGGTCTGGATCTTTTTGCTCGGGGACAGGGATGGGAGGGGAGAAGCTGAACGTCTGGAAGGCTTGCTGTACGTAGACATGACCCACGCCGTGGAATGAGGAGTGGACAAACCTCAGGGGAGAGCTGGCGTTGAGCTCCCTACAAAGAAAATAGAGCCATGGGGCTGTTAGGGAGCAGGTTCAAAGATGTGGGAGACAATAGGGACAACTACACCGGGTCATCCTTTAGCAAAGTATTAACCATATTACTATAATAAGTAGAATATATATATATATATATATATATATATATATATATATATATATATATATATATATATATATATATATATATACATACATAATGTTTAATAAGAGGGGAGAAGACGTGCCTGTGGAAACAGAGAGTTTGTAGCTCCTGCATGTAGCTCCTACAGATATCCTGTAGGGGGTCACTTCTCATGGGACTGCTGTCTGCCAGGGCAACGCTCCAGGCACCCTCCCAGGGCTCAGTGTTCTCCTCAATGCACTGCAGGATCTCTTTGTCATGAGGTGAGGAGATCTGAGCTCCGTTGTGCCAGTACACCTACAGAGAGGAGGCCACTCTTTACAGCAACGTCACCATCAAACGCATGACGACTGACACAAAACTAGCCCAAACTGTGTGAATGTGCTTTATGAATTCAAAGTTGTTGATTCATATTTTAAATGTATTAAAGGGCTTGTGTAAATACCTTGTATC
Organism: Aplochiton taeniatus; assembly: GCA_017639675.1. Lineage (NCBI taxonomy): Eukaryota > Metazoa > Chordata > Actinopteri > Galaxiiformes > Galaxiidae > Aplochiton > Aplochiton taeniatus. Next base: position 20,956,471 of record CM030177.1, read on the forward strand.
CATTGTCCTCTTTGGGGTTATGAGAGGCAGTAACCATCACTCCTGCTGCAGCACCAAGCCTTTTGACAGCGTAGGGCTGAGAGACATTGACAAACAATGTGAGGTTTTTACAGTATGAAACATTACAGGTAGAGCTGCCACAAAAGTCAGACAACATTTATCAAAAGTACTCTAAAGTGATTTACAGAATTAACGATTATACAGTTGGTAGAGACTGTGAAGTTACAAAAGTAAGCCAACATTCATAAGTCTAAAGTCTAGTGAAGAATAGTCAAAATAACATGGCATGTATTGCACCGGTCCTCAAAAACACGTTTTAAAAGCTGGTTGCTTACACTTAGCATGTGTTTTATTTTAGCAAATCAAAATACTAATGAGGCTAAATATAGAAATGTTCCATGTCACTCTCATACTAAACAAAATCTGAATGCACTCCTTGTCTAATGCATTGATTACAGAGCAGTAGACTCATCATGGGCTACACAGCTGCAGAGTTTTTCTTTTTGCTTTACCACAAAGGGTGTCGGTACATATGTGGAGAAGAGATAGACTGGGACTCCTTTGCTGAGCATCACAGCAGCCGTTAACCTGGCAAGTCTGGGAAGAAAGACAAGAATCTTCTTAACTACCATGGCTTGCTTCACAAGTAATTAGGAATTATAAATAACGTAGATCATGAATCACTCATGATTGTCATCACCATGTTTGACAAAGAAAAATATATCACATTTTGGCCTTTGATATTATGACTATGAACGATTTTATTCAGATGGTTACCTGGTTTATGGTGCAATAAACTAAGGAAAGATAGAGCCCAGGTGTTGAAGAGGGTATAAAGTACCTTTTGCTGTTGCACCCACTTGCTTCTTGAGCTCTTGTGTCATAGCCAACCACTATCCCACGGCTGTGGAAATCTGGCAGAGCCTGCACTAGATATTTATATATACCCTGGAAAGTTACGAAGTTCAATCAAAGGTGTATTTACAGACGCAAACAACATTTTCAAAACGTTCTAAAACATTTGGTTGAAAATGTGTTAATCTGAACACCTAGATAATCTTTTTCCATAATTGACCTGTGTTGTTTGGATGATGGTGAGGTCATTTATCAGTGCAAAGCCTGCCCCCACTGTGGCCCTCAGCCCTGCGGTCCCAAACGACATCCGGGAGCACAGTCGTCGCCTGAGCTCCTCCACGTCACCATCCTGTAACAGCGTCTGTATCTGAGCCCTGGTCCTCTCGTTCTGAAAGGCACATTTACACTTGATTATTATCAGATTCTAGGCTTTGAATGTGTGGCCAACAGTAAGCAATTAGTGACCAAAAATCAACCAAATGTATCAATCTCAGGCTGGCTTTAGCATAGCTCCTGTATGACCTATTTGAGGATGGGTGGCTAGTGCAGGAGCCTGACATTAAGAGAGCTGAGGTCATGCAGATCTTTATACCACTTTCTAAACTTGGGTTTGTATACTTACACTAAGCCAGATGCAATCATCTACATAATCACTTCCATCTTGAAGGTTTAACTTTCAAAATTAAAGTTTGGAAATGTTCGAAAATGTTATTGAATATATATTTGAATTATTAGGAGAAAAGGAGTGAGGCCAGCTCTGCTTAGGACTGTAAGCGGAAGAGGTGCCCATTATGTGACAGCACTGTCACTATGACTATTACAGAATTGAATGGCCCCATGGGACTCCACAGAATTACATTGTCGGTGCAATTCTAAAAACCTTCAAGCAAAAATCAAGACTTCTGAGAAGGAGTGTATATGGACAAACATTTATTTTCTGCAAAACAGGTCTGCAAGATAAGGTGCGTTTAGGTAATAATTTGACATACAATATTGTTCCTTTGTTCCTTATGTATAAAAAAAAGTTGTTTTGCCGTCGATGAAGCACATTGTTAGAAAAAGTGCTTACATGCATATAAAGTTTTATCATGAATGTTACTTTGTTTAAGTGCTGTGTGCTGTGAAGAGAAAAAAGCAACCTACAGTGTAGTACCGCACACAGAATGTACCCCTATTCATTTGGGTTATGAGGCTATCCTGCCCTGGTACACAGACTTTTAGTGACTGTTGGCTGGTTTAGATGTATAGAACTACGAATGTGCAATAAATTGTAGGATGAAAGTCAGGCTAGGGCTATCCCTTGTTGTTTGAATAAGATTGTAATCTTTTTTTAAATTGACTTGATCATTTGGAGCAAATCATAACGGAAGTCTACTCGTTGTTGCTAATTGCTCTTAAATAAACTTCATATCTGTGCAAATTTCGTCAAAATAAAGCCGTTAGGTTAACAACTTACCTTATCCCAAGTTAACCACTGAGAAATTGACTTGTCGAGCTTTGGGTCTCCTGTCGCATGGCAATTCAAGTTAGCGTTTATATCTGCGTTGTTCTCCATTTGGGCCAAATGACTTGGCTAAGGCTAACGTTACCTAGCACTAACGAGTAGCTAGCTAACTACTTGTATGTAGCAGACTGTTAGCTAGCTAAAGCTAGCCGGCGAATGAAGGCAAAGATAAACATTCCTGCTCACGTGCGAACAATCGTGGAAAAAAAAGACTCGGATTAGTTGAGGTCACGTCGTTGGCAACTAGCCTAGCAGCAAGCTATTATTGTTTTTACGAGCGCTTAGCTGGCATTTTATATTGAAATGGCTTGCTCATCGTGCCCTGGCACATTTGCTTGTCAGGTGCGTTTTATTTAGGTAGTCTATCTGATTGTTTTGCATATTATACGTCCTTCTAGCGCAGCATTGCGTATCGATCTGCTGCCGCTCAAAACATCACTGTTGGCTCATCATCTTCCAAGCGCGGTGCAGGAGGCTGCGTCAAATGCTTCTGTTATTCGTTACCAGAGATTCAGGTCAATAGAAAGGGGCAAATTGGCATCACCAAATGGGAATCAAGTACCAACTGTTTTGGCGGAGATGCCTTTGAAAGTTCAGTCTATAGAACACTAACACTAATGATAGAGTAGGGGAAAAACATTGCCAAACATATATTGGAAATGATTATGATATATATATATATATATATGTATGATATTATTATATAATTATATGTACATAAAACAAGTTCCATGGATAATGTAATATATAAACATTATTAGCATCATCGTGAACTGTAACTGAATAAAACAAATGTCAAACATCCATGGAATATGAGTGCATTGCATCAATGAATAAATGCATTATTGCAGTGCAAGTGTTGCGAAGTCCTTGTGTTTGTGGGCAGAGCATAATGCAATGCAGGACTACTAGGAAAAACTCCCATTTCAGAACAATCTTATGGTGGAATGTATACCACAATATCTTGCATTGTCTCTACAGCTGGTGCAAATAGCAATAATCCTATGCAAGTCCTCCACCTTGAAGATAGCCGACTAAAGCTACACACTGCTTCATTTATTTGTATGTTGTTGGAACAAAAGGCAATGCTTTTTCCTGAGTGAAATTAACGTTATTTCCAATGCAACAGAGTGGATCACCATATTGTTTATTAAATATCATTATACTATTTAAAAATCAGACAGACAAGAGGGGGAGAAATGGTTCCGAATTGCCAGAAAATAACAAGAACGCAGCTTAGCCTTGCCCAGGTGAGCTTTAATGATGGAAATTATGATGGTTCTTAACTGCAGCTAGTCCAGCAACAACGTTTTGAATGGAGCGACCACTGTAGTCATATACCATTGACGAACCTTAGCTCTGCTCAGCCCTGCAGTGCAAACCCTGCTTTTGATTCACTGTTGATTAGTTTCACGATTCTACAGATTGGTCATTTGAATAGTGTCCTTCTAACAGCGTGCAATCAAATAGATGTTTGAAAGAGTCCAACAAATAGGGAATTGTTTCTTCAGTTGAAACTTCTTTTCCTAGTTCCTGGCTAAGAGAGGTGACACCTTTGCCTATAATTCCACATGGTACAATGTTTTCAAACCAAGCCATGTCTGTGTTGCAGTTGAGTGCCAGTCCATGAGATGTAATATATCTCCCACAATGAATTCCTAGAGAGAAAATAAATGAATAAAACATAGGGTACAGCAAATAATCAACACACAATATAATATAAGAATAGGCAACACATTTTAGGATTTGACTACCTATGGCGCATATCTTGTTCTCTCCGACCCATACACCAGTGTCTGGTGAAGTTGACGCTCTAATCCCAAGCGTATTGCATAGATGTATGACAGTTCTCTCAAGCTGGCACACATACCACCTCACGCTTTTCTTGAAACACCCCAAGTTTAGAATCGGATAACACACCAATTGACCTGGGCCATGAAATGTAATTAGGCCCCCACGATTGGTGCGGAAAAAATCTGCACCAAGCAGCTTCAGTCTTTGCTCTTCTTCGTCTGGGTAAGGGGCTTGTCTGATTCCAATCGTATAGACAGGCGGATGTTCGCAGAGTAGCAGGGCATTGCATGACTTTTCAGAACTGTTTAAAAGTCGCTGTACATACAATTGTTGAATCTGAAGGGCGCGTGCATAGGAAATACGACCCAGACTGATTACTTCCACTGCTGTTTTGGCACGTTGCATTGTTGCGTGATTGTGAATGCAGCCTTGTTAGAAACAACTTAGACGTAACAAAACAGCAACTTCCTTTTTTAATGAACTTTGCAACGTTGCCCGACGGTTTATGTACTTCTTGATTTGTCCTTGTGGGTATTCAGTTGTAACGTTTTAGAAAAATAAGTTGACAAATAAATTGATATATCTGATTCATGACCAAGTCCAATATTTGATCATTACAATTGAAAGCAGCCGTGACTTTAAGTCAGGAAAAAGACAGCGTTGTTGACATGTTCTTCTTCGGTCAGAAAGAATGGCCGGAGTAGATATAAGGTGCTCGACTGCCATCTGGCGTTTGGCATTGGGGGCTATCCTTCTTTCTGAAAACAAGTCAGGCAAAAACAAAAATGCATGTAAAATGTACAGATTTTATTTATTCAACTAATATGATTTATATAAATTCTGCACTTACATATGATGGAAAGAAGTGTAAAAAGAAAACCTTGCGAATGTTCATGCTAATTTATAAAAACCCGTTTATTTTAAAAGGCCTATATCAATATAGATTCTGAGGGGAAAACTTTAAGAAGTTGCCCCTCAGCGAAGGCACTACTTGATTTTTAACACATTAGTGTTGATATTTTCAATACATTTAATTAAAGACATTTGAAGACTGATTTTGATTTCTGTTCGTATATGGCCATGTGCATCTCTTTGCATCTGTTGATAAAGGGACAAAACAGCCTGCAGTGCAGAGATGTAACGTTGTTAGCAGTGTTCATTAGATTTATTTCAATGTACTTTTGTAAGGTGTGTGTCCTCTTGTTTTAGCCCCGTTCTCTCTTTATTTGAGTCACACGCTTTCACGCATGACATGTCTTCTTATTGAGTTAACCATGGGAGTGCTCGTTATAGCCTTAAAACCAGGACGCTCCGTTCCATTACAACCATCAAAAAAGCACCAGGACTTCACATCTGCCTGTTATCATGAAACATTACTTCATCTTAGTTATCCTGGCTTACTTGGCCCTTTCATGTAAGTCCATGTTTTTCTATTGTTAAGATTGGACATTGTAATGTCAACAGAAAATATTGAATTATTGTCTAAAGTGGGTAGGATTGAAAGTAGGCTACTGTATATTAGATCAAACATGGAACGAACTCAGTATTTATGCTGATATATCGAAGAAGAAAAAAAAAAAACTGTCCACAAAATTGTACACTTCTTTATTTTCAACATTTGAAAAAGATCACGTATAGACTTATTGTGACTTGGTGCAGCGAACACAGCCTATATGTAACTGTAAAAAACGAAGCTATGAATTCTATTTTTTCTTTGCAGCTGAAATGATGAAGGTAACTGCCTTTATATGGGACTGCTCAAACTACAGTGGAGTCTGTCGCCCAGTTTGCCTACCAGCGGAACTCCCGTTCGGACCGTTTGGATGTGCAAAGGGATTTGTGTAAGTTTAGTGCATTTCAAGGTCGAAAATCTATTTGGTTAATTAATAGCAATAGACAATTTCATTACATAATCTTGGTGTTTTTTACTCTTTTACAGATGCTGTGTGGCTCACATAGTTTGAAAAGAAAACACAATTAAGTGTAGCCATCCTCCAAATCTAAGCATATATAAGCTGGGATATAATTTACACGTTATGTCTTTGCAATGGGAAGAGACGATAGAGGCATTCCCTGCAAAACTCGGCTTTAGACTATCTTGACATGTTTCATCATCACAATCAACCCGATATGACAAGATTCATGGGTCAAATACTAAAATGGCCACTTACATAGTTGTGGGGTAGCAATTAACAGATTTTTTTATGTTTTTGTTGCCAAATAAAAAAAGAATACGATGAATTAATACTTTGTGGTTGTTGTCTTTACTGTTGCGATTCAACACAAGAGTGCACAGGACGCAGGCAAGACAAAATGGGTGGCACTAGTAGTGGCACTGGCACCCCCAGTGTTTTCACATGACTGCGTTTTTTCCATGGTATAAGCTATTTACTGACCGAATTAAAAGGTCACACAATATGAAGCACATGGCATTGATAGTTATTTTTCCTGTGATGACAGTTCCCCACAGTGTGGCGACATACCATATTCCTCTCGTTTTAAAGAAGTAGGAGAGTAGGCGCGCTCAATCTATTCACCTGTGTACGCCGGTAGCTATGCCACGCCGCCCTCGCTGCAATTACGCAATAAAGTCAGACTGGGCGGAGATTGTTTTCAAAACTAGAGACCAATGAAAATGGCGACCGCAAGGTCCGCCAAACGCACTGGCATATTGGAAGAAAAATGTCAAGACAGATCTGCTGACAAGCTAAAAAACTGCTCTCCGTCGTCTCGAGTACTGACCTTAGAAGAAGCAAGATGTCCTGTATGCTCGGAGATTTTGTTAGAACCGGTCACTATGCCATGTAGCCACTCGGTGTGTCTTCACTGTTTCAAACGGACTGTGGAATTGATCAGTTTGTGTTGTCCCCTCTGCCGGTTGCGGGTATCCAGCTGGGCCCGTAAACAGTCCCGTCAGAAAAGCTTGGTAAATACTGATCTGTGGGATATGGTCAAAAAAAGTTATCCGGATCGGTGCAAAAACAGAATGGAAGTGAGAGCTTTGGACCCTCCGAGTGAAGGTTGGTAACGATACTTTGGTACTTATCAGTTTTCCCTTTTTCACCCTAGGCATCGAAATCATACCTATATCACATCAAGTATTAATCCAAGTCAAGATTGTTTTAACATCAACATTGGGCCTTGTCTTTTCAATTTAATATTACTTCATGCGAGTTTAAATGCAAAACAAATAAGATCCTACTTAATTTGTCTCCTAGGCTGCAGCTGACAGAAGAGTTGGTATTGGTATTAGGGTTTGAGGTTAGGTAACTGGATACTACCATGTTATTACATTACAATGGTTTTGGTTCCACCATTGTCCTCTGTTAAGCAGAGCATTATATTGTGGCACTCTCTGGAAAAGAGGCTCTTCTGTCAAATGTCGCGTCTTGTCAAAAGCAACAATATGACTTATTTGAAAGTGTCTTGTCTGGACTTGTAGAGCTTTTGTGGGAGGAGCTACTGTAGTCGGCTATAGTTGTCTGTAGTTTTTAAAGTTAAATGCATACGTTGTGTTCGAATAATGACTTAGTTAACATCGTGGACGGCGTCCTACCGCTAATCAGTAGATTACTTACTTTGTAGTGATTTCGCCAATGACCCCCCCCCCCCCCCCCCCCCCCCACTTGGCTCAGCTGGCGATGTAACATCAGGATCAAGTACTGAACTAATCATTTTTCCCCATAGAATTCATTTTACCAGCTCAGATACAAAGGTCTGCTGAGAGTAGACCAGAACAAAGCAAGCAAAAGGTAATTTGAGAAATGTTATTATTAACTAATATCATTTGGATAACTGTTACTCTATACTCGTCCAAATTATATTTCACAAGAAAAGTTTGTCCTATAATACTGTTAAAACCCCATTTTGATTAGTGATAACTGTATAAGTGGATAATGTGTTACCCATTTGGCATCAGTATAAGTGTATTCATTCATATCAGAACAGGAATAGATCTGCTGTATAATTGTATTTTGTGCTAGGATATTAGTAATAGATGTTTGCTTCATTAGGCACCTGAAGAAAAAGAAGATGGAAGAAGGAAAGGCGTCCATCTGAAAGAAGACTGTGGAACACAGAAGTACCATCCAGACTCGGTAAGTGCTTGGTAGAGACGGAAACGGACATCGTTTCATATCGGGGTTTAACTCGAGTAGGAAGTTCATTATTTGAAGTGGCAAGGATGTTTTTCTGTTCAGGTGCAAAAAAGGAAAAGCAAACTCACCTAAAATGTCTTCAAAATTATTTGACCGGCGTTTGCCCAAATCCAGCCTATTGTTGTCAGCCTATGGTAATGTCTAGAGTACCCTTGTTAAAACACAAGCGGCATACATAAATGACAAAGATGACATTTTGCATAACAATCTGTCAAAGAGGTTATATTGCAACCATTTGTAAATACTCACAGGTTGAGTACATTAATTGAATTAATTAATAATAATTAATCCCACATTACACTTATAAAATTAAACAATACTTACAAACAAACGTGATTTACTTAACAATTCATTATGGTGTCACTGTGACTAATTCAATCATTACTTTGTGATCTGTTTCTCTTGAAGTTCTTTGGTGTGTTGTCGGACTCGGAGAATGAGGAACCTATTGGGAAGAGCACCAGAAACACGTCTGCATTTGTTAGGAAAACCAAGTCCTCCCCACGAGAGTAATGGCCTCTATATACATAAAGCAGAGTTTTTGCTACTTGCTTTGAACACACTTACTAACAAAATAATTCCACACGGCAGCGTGTGACAACTAATAGCCACTGAGCAAATACATTTAATTTTTAAATTATAATTTTTTAGGTATGTTATTGACATATACTTTCATCTTCTTTCCCCCAGTGGTATTCAGAAGAATGTGCAAAGAAGCCAGAGTTGTACGGATTCAATTGAAGGCAGAGGGAAAACAAAAGTCTCCGCCCTGCTGCCCTCACTAGACATGGTAGGCTCAGCTCTCCTTACCTCACTAGACACGGTAGGCTCAGCTCTCCTTACCTCACTAGACACAGTAGGCTCAGCTCTCCTTACCTCACTAGACACGGTAGGCTCAGCTCTCCTTACCTCACTAGACACGGTAGGCTCAGCTCTCCTGCCCTCACTAGACATGGTAGACTCGGTCCTCCTGCCCTCACTGGACATGGTAGGCTAAGCTCTCCTGCCCTCACTAGACATGGTAGGCTCAGCTCTCCTGCCCTCACTAGACATGGTAGGCTCAGCTCTCCTGCCCTCACTAAACATGGTAGGCTCAGCTCATTGCTTATTGTGTTCAATGCCTACATTGCATGCAGTCTGAATGCGGGTCCAGCACCAGATATTGAATATTAGAATATATTTGATTTGGTCCCTTTCTTAATAGCCGTAATGTTGTTTCTAGGTTGGTGTTTCCCACTGCTACAACGCAGGCATCCTTCTGTCCTCAGAGAATAGTCGGCCCTCCTCCGCTCCTGTAGCGTTCCCGGACAGCAAGCGGCGTTCTTGCTGGTACGGTTGGCGACCTTTCATGGCGTCCTCAATCCCTTTAACCAGCTCCCAGCCCAAACAGGAGCGGTCCATCAGCCCCGAGAGCAACGACAGCATCTCTGAGGAGCTGAATCACTTCAAACCCATCATCTGCTCCCCGTGCACTCCACCTAAGCGCCTGCCGGACGGTCGAGTGATGGAACCCACCATCGTAAAGTCCACCCCCAGGAACCTGTTCCGCAGCCTGCAGAGACCCACCTGCTACGAGGCCAGCCCGGCCATCCTCCAGAAATGGAAGCAGATTGAAGTGGACCGTCAGTGTGTTAAAGTCTCTTCCAAAGGCACCGTGACCACTCCTGTCAACGAGCACATCACCATCAAGCCAAGGCCTCTAGGGGCAGGAGAGAGCAGGCTCCGCAGCAGTGCAGCTAAAAGTGAGGAGATGCTGGGTGGCCGCGCTATAAAGGGTTATTCAGCCAACCTTGGAAATGAAAGAGTGTCAGCTGTCAATCAAAGGAGATTGATATTTGACCAGCCATCCGGGGAGACGCCCACGGGCCAAAACCAGTGTAGCAAGCCCCATGTCCCTTCACTGCAGCCTGCCAGTGAGGGGCTGGCAGGAGAACTCAAAGACTTTCATGAAACAGTCATTGGACCTGAATTGTGTGGTGTATCCTCTCTATTCCATAAGAAAACGTTTTCCCCGTATGGAAGGAGCTCAGATGTTCAATATTACAAACTGCTGCCAAAGGACTTCCATCCAAGAAAAGAATCGGATAGCAGTGCATGCATGGACAGTCGTTCTACCTCACGCAGAGGAAAAAAGAGGAGCCAAAAGACCAAACATCTGGAGGAGACGGAGTCCAAACACAGGAGATCCAGGCCTCACAGCCAGGAGGACTTCGAGATTCAGTATTGTGAGAATGACTCGTACTTTCAACAGACGCAGCAAGAACGTGAAGATCGAGCGTTGGCGATGAAACTCCAAAGACAGTTTGACTTGGAAAACAAGAAGGACAACCAGCAAAAGATGCGCTCAGAAAAGTATTTTCTCCGCTCCTGGGTGTCGCATGGGAACAGAAGAAAGCATGCTCCGCGAAGATCCAGAAGAATCTCCCAAAAAAATTAACTGTTATGGTTTCTTTGAGAAACAAATTACTTGAGGGTAAAAAATTACTTCATCCAAGATATGTAGCTTTTCTCACTTAACAAAACATTGTGCTGTTGTGTGGTTAGAAAGTGTGTATAGCTTACGCACACACCTCCTCAACTTATGTTATTGTATTAACTTGCACAATCATGTTGCCTTTTGATAGAGGTCTCTTGTAGGCAGCATATCTGAGACTTTTGTGAGAAGCAGGGCACAGTTCTGCTTGGGTTAGGGTTAGGGCACGATTCTGCTTTGGTTAGGGTTAGAAGCAGGGCATGGTTCTGCTTGCCATTTTGAACTGGACTAGCAGAGTGAATGTATCATGCATGTTCACTACACCTTCTCGATCTCAACCAATCCTTCCGCTTCAAAGAGCCCTGGGAGCTCCACCCTAACTGCTATGGACTCTGAAAGCACTGCATGGTTGTTGCTGGCTGGACCATAGAGGACCATAAGGTCCATAAGAGCACTAAACATGCTAACTTGGGAACGGTTTCAACAATATTCCTTGAGGGGGGGCGGAGTGTATTTCCAAATGACATTTTAGCCCCTCCTTTCCCTTTCTGACCAATGTACTACTTTACTGTTATAATTTGCAAGGAAATAAGCCAATTGTAGAAGGGACAAAAATATGGGTATTTTTGATGCAATATTATCTATTAATTTCCCTTACAAATGGCAATTCGTTCATAGCTTTTTTTAATCATTAGTCTATCCTACCTCTAAACTTCCAACTAGTTTATAGTTTATGCCGTATGAATGACAAGTGTTGGTCAATGGAGGTATTTATACAACTGCATGCTAGCCCCCCAAAAGATTTAGTTTTGTATGCAGCAACATTTTTTGTTAGGGGTAAGCATCCATTATGTTAGACATTTGCATCATTCATCCTTAAAATATGCTGTAGTATTAATTAACTGAAAACTAATTGAGATTATTCCTTAATATATTTTTTACTTTATTATATTTTTATTTTACATTCTTTCAATTGGTGCAAGAAGTTTTATTGGTTATTTTAAGGGCTTGTTTTGTTTAGTTTTAAATCCTTTAATTGATTCTGTCCTTAAGTCTTAAATTTGGGGGGAAATGCTTTACTCTTTGACTTTGACATGCACAATATTGTGTGTTTTGGCGTGTTGCACCCTTTTTGCAGTATCACTGTAGATAAATGGTCGGGTTGCATTGACTACATGAGAGTGCCAAAATAACAGTAACAGTGTGTGTGTGTGTGTGTGTGTGAGAGAGAGACAGACAGAGACAGAGACAGAGACAGAGACAGAGACAGAGACAGAGACAGAGACAGAGACAGAGACAGAGACAGAGACAGAGACAGAGACAGAGACAGAGACAGAGACAGAGACAGAGACAGAGACAGAGACAGAGACAGAGACAGAGACAGAGACAGAGACAGAGACAGAGACAGAGACAGAGACAGAGACAGAGACTACCTACTGTATAATAATGAACAGCCAATCATGTCATTGAGGGGTATATGTAACAATACATTTTCACTTGAGAGTATGCTGTGTAAAAACGTGCCGTGTCTTCTTTTGCCATTTGCCCAATGCACACTTGTAATACTGTAGAGACAGCCCAGACTATTCAACGATTACGAAATTCCTTCGCTTCTCTTTTAACATTAGTAGCCTTGTAGATCATTTTTAGGGGGCTCTAAAACATTTTGACTGTAATGACGAGCCAATAACCCTGGGGATGATGGTGACTAGTCTTGCCAGCTTAAAGTTCAAATTAAAATCGATATAATCAAATATATAATATAATCAACCAACCGATCAATAAATAAGTATAGTCAGTTGTGCTTTAACCGTTGCTAGGCCTACTACTACTGGTAGTAGAAAGCGAAGCAGCAAGCCGCGCAGATGCGTTGTTACGCTTTACGTTTGCTGGCCATTCGAACTGTGGTGGCCAATCACGATACTCCAAGTCACAGCTACAATCAATTAGCAGGAAGAGAAGATGGCTGCGCGGAATGGAAAGGCTGGCCTCCTGGAAAAAGTAAGAATAATGGTTCACTTTAAATCAACAATATCGCCTCATGGACTAGCCATACTCAACAGGTCATTTATTCGGTACGTTTAGCATCGTATTTACATGTAATTCGCTGGTTGATCACTGCCAGCTGGGTAATGCGCTAACATTAGTTCTAGAGCATCTGCTAGGAAGTCACTCCGTGGCGTTAGCTGCAGCCGTTGCTAGCCAGCAAGCTAGCTGCCTATGCAATATAGTCATGTATGGCTGACGTGCTATTTGGAACCGCGATAAAAATGTCAATCATTGGTTGTGTTCTAGGAAATTAAGTCTTGTGGACTACAATGTTCCACCGTATCCCATGTTGTTAGTTAAGCTAACAGTCGTGAAGTTTAATATTGAAGACACCGTTATTTTCTTAGCTAATCCCTTGTAAGCACTTAACTTTACGTAAATGAGTAAACATTTAGAAAATGCAAATATACGATGCTTATAATTTACATTGACGTGTTATTTAAATGTCTCAAAATGCATTATTGTTTTGCTTACAAAAGAATTGTCCCTGTAGAAGAGCCAGCTGTTGACAAAAATTCTAACAATTAAAACCCAGACAGTCGACGTTAATATTATTACCATGTAATATTTATCTGTTAAATGTGTCGTGTCTGTATTCTCAGTGGAGGATTGATGAAAAACCTGTAAAGATTGATAAATGGGATGGAGCAGCTGTGAAGAATTCTCTTGATGACGCAGCCAAGAAGGTTTGTCTTTTGGGGGGAATTTGCACATTTGTCAGGAATTCCTGACATACTTTCTTTTTTAGCATTCATATTTTCTACAAACGGGTTGTACTTAAACCATGTTGACTGTACTCGTCCGTTTGTTTTCTATATTTAAGTTGTACATTCTTTCTCCAGGTCCTATTGGAAAAGTATGGGTACTCTGAAAACTTCAATCTCGTCGATGGCCGTCTGTTCATTTGCACCATCTCCTGTCTGTTTGCCATCGTGGCTTTGATTTGGGATTTCCTACATCCGTTCCCGGAGTCTAAGCCAGTACTTGCATGCTGTGTCGTATCATATCCTTTTAATGAATGAAACAAAGTCTGTTCCTTGAAGTCATTTGATTTGATAATAGTTATGTTAATGTCAATGACGTGTTGCTGTTTTTCCCTAACTGATCCACACATATTTCATTATGATGGGTATCCTAACTCTGTACACCTCGTACCAAGAAAAGAACATCTTCCTTGTAGCTGTACAGAAAGACCCTGCTGGCATGGATCCTGACCATAAGTGGCAGCTTTCATCTAGTCTCAAACGGTAAGTTTTTATTTTTTATTCTTTTGTGAATGCCCTCTCTCTCTTATATTTTAGCGTCTACTTAATTAAATGGTACAATTTTGTTTCTTTTATTGTATGTACAGTACTGTGCAAAACTTTTCGGCAGGTGGGTTGTTGCGGTAAAGTAAGAATGCTTTCAAAAGTATAAATGTAGATAGTTTTTTTCCATCAATGAACATATGCAAAGTGAACGAAGAGAAGAAAAATCTAAATCAAATCATTATTTCGTGTAACTACCCTTTGCCTTCAAAACAACATCACCTGCCTCAAACCTTTGCACAGTACTTTTATATAGTCCTATTTCAGAATTGTAATGCCAGTGAAAGAAATTGTCTGAAGTTGGGTTTCTTCTTTTCCTCTGCAGGTTTGATGATCAGTACACACTGAGAGTCACATTTACCGACGGGACTTCCAACAACACAAGGGAAGATGAGTTCACCAAGTCTGTGGGTGCTTTCTTTGACGTAAACGGAACGCTTGTGATGGACCAGTTTGAAAAAAGTGTCTCGAAACTCCATGACACATTGGCTACAGAGAAAAAAACAAAATGAGAATTTGTGGGCGCTGGTTAAATTTTTGATATGAGGTGTGTGAAAGGGCAGTGGAGCACCCTGCTGTCATCCTCATGGCATTGAGGCTTAGGTGTTGTAAAGTTGCATAAAATCTGTACTTCAGCATTTTCTTTGTCCATTGTAGGTGATTTTGTTAATTATTTTTTGGATTACAGTTTTATTTTTTTCTTTGCTGTTTTTGTAGCTTGACCAAACATTGCTTTCCCACCAACATAATTAATTTTGTTTCAAAAAGTTAGATTTATAATTTTGATTATCAGATAGTAGTTGTAATTGAGCGAGGATGTTTGGTTTTTCATCATGGTCGTGTCTTTTTAAATCATTTGTTTGAAAAGGTTACCCTGACATAAATTTGCTGTGAACATGTCGCCGATGTTAATGACAATATAGGCCAATTGATTAACTGACTTATTTGCCAAACTTATGGATTTATATTGATTACTTAAATATGTGTGAAGGCTCCTTTATATTTGCAACTCTACACAATTCAATTCTAGATTTTTTTGAAGTAAATGATAAAACAATGTTGCATAATGAATCACTTTGACTGAGCACATTTATAAACCCCATTCTGCCTTTGTTTTTTGAGCTGCTTAGTTTTTGCATATACAGCAACAAAAACTACCGTTCATGCGTGAACGCTTTTTTTTGTACAAACCCCTGAAAGGCTGAACAATAATATTCATACATTATATCTCAGAACTTATCTTCTAACATTGATTTGATGGTTGGGTTACTTACCCTTGCTCCAGTGGATGCAATGCCTTACTCAGAAAATATGTCAATGTCAGTATTCTATTTTAGCTAGAAAGTTTGTTGTATAGGCCTTATTATTGCTAACTTCGGTCTATTGAAAGAGACTTTGCAACGATAGTGTCGACTATGGATCTTGTTACTACAAATCTATTAAGGCGAAAAAGAACCATTGAACGCCGGAATTGTGACCAATCATTACTTTTGTCTGTAAGAATCAACTTTCTTTATAGTATATTGTGCACTTCAAGGGTGGGTGATTGTTTTTTTCAGCATTTCATTTGATTGGTCAGTTGGTTGACCAGTCATGCTCCTGTCGGGAATGCATCGCAACTAGTTACCATTTACATTTTCATAAGGCCCCTTACAAACCTAATTTACTGTTGGACAGGTATCTGCTTAGTTGGTATGATCTTTTTTTCTCTGGTGTGACATACATGTTACTATTAGGCTACAGCCTTTTGCCAATTTGTTTGTAGATTTATGACTCAACCATTACTGGGTCTGTAAATCTTACATTTTTAGAATAAAGTTAAGGCATTTTTAAAAATCTGTTTCAATATTTTTTAATCAGTGATGGTATTTTTGTAAACATAGTTACCTATGGCTTTAAATTAAGAAGGCAAAGAATTTCAAGGTGATGTGCAAATTATATTGACTTCTGGGGTTTTGACTCAAAACTATGCTTTAAAGTTTTAAGTTAAAACAGGGGTTTTAATCAAATAATGTGTTACCTCATTTGGTGATTTAGTCAATACAATTAGAAACCGCTCCAGAAATATTTTCAAACTTGGGTTGAGAGGAACGTGACCATAACCACAGTGTATGACCGTTTTTTTCCACTTACATCCACAAGAGGGAGTTGGAAGATAAATCCACGGAGATGAATACAGCCATACAGCTGCAGGTACATGCTCTCATATACAGTATACATATATAGTAAACACTCAGGCTGTTTTTATCTTTCTTTATTTTTTACGACTTCATCAGATGATGGCAATTTAATTTAGACGTTAGTTATGGAGTTTGTTCTGCACAATATATATATAACCGTGGATACTCACCCGGTCCGTCACTAACGTCATCTAGAGCACCACGGCGGGTTTGTCCACTTGTAAACAATGAGTTGGGAGCAATGGACAGGCAACCCAAGCGCACGAGAGAGCTCGCGCTGAACAACGCGCAGTGAGGGGAACAAATGTGCGCGTGCTTTTTCAAGGGGATATTTTAAGCCATTTCCGCAGCAATTTGCATTGGAATGGCTTGTCTTATGGCGGCATTTTCTGCTAATAATACCTCTGTCACCAACTCCATCATAATGGTGAGTAAAGTCTTCAGTGGCAATAACTTTCAGATTAATGTTATGGCAATATATAGATATTGGCAGTGTATTCTCAAATATTTGAATTTTACAAAATGTATGAAATCGAATCTACTAAGGGCTGATGAGTTTTTGCGTCTGTAGTTGTGCGCATAATTCAATCGACATTGTTAGTGAATATCTATTGCACATTTGGAAACGGACTCTTTGCTTTTATACTTGACACAGAATAAACATTCACAACTGATTATAATTAAAACAGGTGTGTGTGTGTGTGGGGGGGGGGGGGGGTACTGGGTGAAGAAATATCCTTTTAGAAAGGCTGTTTTGAAAAAGCAGACAATTGGCGTTTCCTGTTTATTTTAATAAAGTTTTCTGTTAGCACCCATGCCCATGGTTGTTTTTCTATGAGTTCAGACACTAAGCTTTGTCCGACAGTAACCTCCCAGCTGCACTGTACACACGCAGATTAGCAGACAGCTACTTTGCACAGTAGAATTGGCTATCTCCAGTGTGCCAGCATCACTGTCATATGCTTCAAGATGGTACAAAATCTTATCTTCAGACTACACCATCACTTCCTTTTCAGAAATAGTAAATGCTCCAACTGAAAAGATTTAACAACAAGTCAGCCTTATAGTTTTTGATCTAAGATATGGCAGCATACAAATATTATCTCCTTCATACATTTCTTCAATCTCTCTCTCTCTCTCTCTCTCTCTCTCTCTCTTTCTCTCTTTCTCTCCCGTCCTCTCTCTCTCTCTCTCTTCTGCTCTCTTCATCGCTCCCTCCCCCCCCCCCCTCTCTCTCTCCCTCTCTCCATATGTCCCTTTCTCTCTCTCTCTCTCTCTCTCTCTCTCTCTCTCTCTCTCTCTCTCTCTCTCTCTCTCTAAATATTTCTGTCTCTCACGTCCTCTCTCCCTGTATATCTTCCTCTCTCTTTCTCTTCCTCTCGCTTTCTCTCTCTCTCCCTCTCTCGCCCACTTTCCCTCTCCTCTGTGTCTCTCGGTCTCTCTTTTTCTCTCTCTCTCTCTCCCTCTCTTCATCTCTCCTTCTCTGCCCCTCCTTTCCCTTTCCCTCTCTCTCTCTCTCTCTCTCTCTCTCTCTGTCTCTGTCTCTCTCTCTCTCTCTCTCTCTCTCTCTCTCTCTCTCTCTCTCTCTCTCTCTCTCTCTCTCTCTCTCTCTCTCTCTCAGAACACCAATGGCCCCCCTGACCTTATGCTGGACCCCAGGACCGTGTGTGTGTGTATGGATGAGCTAATTAACAGTAAGGGGGGGAGCCAGCAGACTCCCTTACTCCAGGGCCACCAGAAGAAAGGGGAGAACCACCTGACGGAAGCACAGCGCTTCTCTTACCTGCCCAGGAGGCCGGCCGTCAACATCGAGTTCAGAGATGTGTCGTACTGTGTTCCAGAGGGGCCGTGGTGGAAGAAGAAAGGTCCAGTAAAACACCGCTCTGCTGCTTAGGACATTACATTACACACACCTAAAACCCTTCTAGATTCTGTAATATGTAAAGAAAGGTACAGTAAAACACCGCTCTGCTGTTAGACATTACATTACACACACCTAAAACCCTTCTAGATTCTGTAATATGTAAAGAAAGGTACAGTAAAATATCGCTCTGCTGCTAATGACATTACATTACACACACCTAACACCCTTCTAGATTCTGTAATATGTAAAGAAAGGTACAGTAAAACACCGCTCTGCTGCTAATGACATTACATTACACACACCCTAAAACCCCCTCTCCTGGGGACCATCACCTTAACGTGGTGGAGAGGTTTGTGTGCCTCTGTGAACCTGAGGGCTGTATTGCCTGGAACCTTGTGTTCCTGGTAGGGTCTCCCATGGCAATTTGGTCTCAGGCGAGGGGCCAGACAAAGAATAGTCCCAAATACACCTCATGGACAAGCGAGGAAGAAGAGTAGATACCCGGCCCGGAGGAAGCCCGGGGTCCCCTCCTGGAGCCAGGCCCAGGAGGAGGACCCGTCAGCGAGCGCCTGGTGGCCGGGCTTGCCACGGAGCCCGGCCGGGCACAGCCCGAAGAAGCAACGTGGAAAACAACATCACCGTCTCAACTTCTCCGTCCCGTGGGCTCACCACCTGCGGGAAGAACCAATTGGGTCGGGTGCGCTGCCAGAAAGGTGGTAGTGAAGGTAGAGGGTCTCGACGGAACAGACCTGGGTGGCAGAGGCTGGCTTTGGGGACGTGGAACGTCACCTCTCTGGGAGGGAAAGAGCCGGAGCTTGTGCGGGAGGTGGATCGCTACCAGTTGGATCTGGTGGGGCTTACCTCTATGCACAGCCTCGGCTCTGGTACCACAATCCTGGACAGGGGTTGGACTCTATTCTTCTCCGGAGTGGCCCAAGGTGCGAGGCGCAAGGCGGGAGTGGGGATAGTTATAAGTCCCCGGTTGAGTGCCTCTATGTTGGAGTTTATCCCGGTGGATGAGAGGGTCGCCTCCCTACGCCTGCGGGTCGCAGGGGGGAAAACTCTGACTGTTGTCTGCGCCTATGCGCCAAACAGTAGTGTGGAGTATTCGGCCTTCTTGGAGACCCTGGATGGAGTCCTGCATAGGGCTCCTGGTGGGGACTCCGTAGTCTTACTGGGAGACTTCAACGCACATGTGGGCAATGATGGAGACACTTGGAAGGGCGTGATTGGGAGGCACGGCCGCCCGGATCTGAACCCGAGTGGTGGCTTGTTATTGGACTTCTGTGCTAGTCATGGACTGGCCTTAACGAACACCATGTTCGAAAATAAGGATGCTCGTAAGTGTACTTGGTACCAGAGCACCCTGGGCAGAAGGTCAATGATAGATTTTGTTATCGTGTCATCGGATCTGAGGCCCTATGTTTTGGACACTCGGGTAAAGAGAGGGGCGGAGCTGTCAACTGATCACCATCTGGTGGTGAGTTGGGTCAGGTGGCCAGGGAAGCCTCTGGACAGACCTGGTAAGCCCAAACGTGTAGTGCGGGTGAACTGGGAACGTCTGGAGGAGGCCCCGGTATGGGAGGCCTTCAACTCACACCTCCGGCGGAGCTTCTCTTGCATCCCTGTGGGGGCTGGGGGCATAGAACCAGAGTGGGCAATGTTCAAAGCCTCCATTGCTAAAGCCGCGTCTGAGAGTTGTGGTCTCAAGGTCTTGGGTGCCTCAAGGGGCGGTAATCCCCGAACACCCTGGTGGACACCAGGGGCCAGGGGAGCCGTCCGACTGAAGAAGGAAGCCTTCCGGGATATGTTATCCCGGGGGACTCCGGAAGCAGTTGCAAGGTATCGACAGGCACGGAGGACTGCAGCCTCGGCGGTGGCAGAGGCGAAGCAGCGGGTGTGGGAGGAGTTCGGAGAAGCCATGGAGAAGGACTTTAGGCTGGCACCAAAGTTGTTCTGGAAAACCATCCGGCACCTCAGGAGGGGAAAGCAGGGAAGCATTCAAGCTGTATACAGCAAGGATGGGACGCTGCTGACTTCAACTGATCAGGTGATGGGACGGTGGAAGGAGCACTTTGAGGAACTCCTAAACCCGACAAATCCCCCCTCTATGGTTGAGGCGGAGCTAGAGGATGATGGGGGATCAACGCCAATTTCCCTGATGGAGGTCACTGAGGTAGTCAAACAACTCCACAGTGGCAAAGCCCCAGGGGTTGATGAGATCCGCCCTGAAATACTGAAGGCTCTGGGTGTTGAGGGACTGTCATGGATGACACGTCTCATCAACATTGCGTGGAGGTCAGGAACAGCACCTAAGGAGTGGCAGACCGGGGTGGTGGTTCCCCTCTTCAAAAAGAGGGACCGGAGAGTGTGTGCCAATTATAGGGGCATCACATTACTCAGCCTCCCCGGGAAAGTCTACTCTAGGGTGTTGGAAAGGAGGGTCCGGACGATAATCGAACCTCGGATTGAAGAGGAACAATGCGGTTTTCGACCAGGGCGTGGAACAACGGACCAACTTTTTACTCTCGCAAGGATCCTGGAGGGGGCCTGGGAGTATGACTATCCGGTCTACATGTGTTTTGTAGATTTGGAGAAGGCGTATGACCGGGTCCCCAGGGAGCTATTGTGGGAGGTGCTGCGGGAGTATGAGGTGAGGGGGTCACTACTTAGGGCCATCCAATCTCTGTACTCCCAAAGAGAAAGCTGTGTCCGGGTTCTCGGCAGTAAGTCAAACTCGTTTCCAGTGAGGTTTGGTCTCCTACAGGGCTGCGCTTTGTCACCGATTCTGTTTGTGACATTCATGGACAGGATTTCAAGGCGCAGCCGTGGGGGAGGAGGGCTGCAGCTTGGTGAGCTTGGGATCACGTCACTGCTTTTTGCGGATGATGTGGTACTGATGGCGCCATCAGCCTGCGACCTTCAGCACTCATTGGATCGGTTTGCAGCCGAGTGTGAAGCGGCTGGGATGAAGATCAGCACCTCCAAGTCTGAGGCCATGGTTCTCAGCAGGAAACCGATGGAGTGTTTAAACGTAAACGATGGTGTAAACGTCATGGGTGCCAGCTTCCTCTGGCTTCACAATAGTGCTTGAGTGTGAAAGTAACCTCGGAGGAATGAGCGTGACCTCAACAAAGTTCACAGATTACGTCCTATACACAGACGCGCGCACACACACACACACACACACTTTCCAAATGAACTACTCTACTCCAGCTTAGGTCTAAGAGTGAAACGGTCGTCAGTGACTTGGAATTGGCTGTGTTGACCTTATCTCACACTGACTTGGAATTGGCTGTGTTGACCTTATCTCACACTGACTTGGAATTGGCTGTGTTGACCTTATCTCACACTGACTTGGAATTGGCTGTGTCGACCTTATCTCACACTGACTTGGAATTGGCTGTGTTGACCTTATCTCACACTGACTTGGAATTGGCTGTGTTGACCTTATCTCACACTGACTTGGAATTGGCTGTGTCGACCTTATCTCACACTGACTTGGAATTGGCTGTGTCGACCTTATCTCACACTGACTTGGAATTGGCTGTGTTGACCTTATCTCACACTGACTTGGAATTGGCTGTGTCGACCTTATCTCACACTGACTTGGAATTGGCTGTGTTGACCTTATCTCACACTGACTTGGAATTGGCTGTGTTGACCTTATCTCACACTGACTTGGAATTGGCTGTGTTGACCTTATCTCACACTGACTTGGAATTGGCTGTGTCGACCTTATCTCACACTGACTTGGAATTGGCTGTGTCGACCTTATCTCACACTGACTTGGAATTGGCTGTGTTGACCTTATCTCACACTGACTTGGAATTGGCTGTGTTGACCTTATCTCACACTGACTTGGAATTGGCTGTGTTGACCTTATCTCACACTGACTTGGAATTGGCTGTGTCGACCTTATCTCACACTGACTTGGAATTGGCTGTGTCGACCTTATCTCACACTGACTCCGGGCTGGCTAGTGGAGGGGTCGGGCTTATTAGGGGGTGATAGGGGGTTATGGGGGGCTGTGGGGGGGTATGGGGGTTATGGGGGGCTGTGTTGACCTTATCTCACACTGACTCCGGGCTGGCTAGTGGAGGGGTCGGGCTTATTAGGGGGTGATAGGGGGTTATGGGGGGCTGTGGGGGGCTACGGGGGGTTATAGGGGGCTGTGGGGGGGTATGGGGGTTATGGGGGGCTGTGTTGACCTTATCTCACACTGACTCCGGGCTGGCTAGTGGAGGGGTTGGGCTTATTAGGGGGTGATAGGGGAGTGCAGCTCCTTGCACTGGACATGTTTTGTTACCTGGTGTGGTGGGGTTAGGGTTATGGGGGGTTATGGAGGTTGTGGGGGGGTTATGGAGGTTGTGGGGGGGTTATGGGGGCCTGTGGGGGTTATGGGGGGGTATGGGGCGGTTATGGGGGGCTCTGGGGGTTATGGGGGTTATAGGGGGTTATGGGGGGCTGTGGGGGTTATGGGGGGCTGTGGGGGGGTATGGGGGGCTGTGGGGGTTATGGGGGGGTATGGGGCGGTTATGGGGGGCTGTGGGGGTTATGGGGGTTATAGGGGGTTATGGGGGGCTGTGGGGGGCTACGGGGGGTTATAGGGGGCTGTGGGGGGGTATGGGGGTTATGGGGGGCTGTGGGGGTTATGGGGGTTATAGGGGACTGTGGGGGTTATGGGGGGTTATGGGGGGCTGTGGGGGTTATGGGGGGTTATGGGGGGCTGTGGGGGGCTACGGGGGGCTGTGGGGGGGTATGGGGGTTATGGGGGGTTATGGGGGGCTGTGGGGGTTATGGGGGCTGTGGGGGCTTATGGGGGTTATAGGGGGTTATGGGGGGCTGTGGGGGTTATGGGGGGCTGTGGGGGGTTATAGGGGGTTATGGGGGGTTATGGGGGGCTGTGGGGGGTTATGGGGGGCTGTGGGGGGGTATGGGGGTTATGGCGGGCTGTGGGGGGGTATGGGGGGTTATGGGGGTTATAGGGGGTTATAGGGGGCTGTGGGGGTTATGGGGGTTATAGGGGGTTATGGGGGGCTGTGGGGGTTATGGGGGGTTATGGGGGGCTGTGGGGGGCTACGGGGGGTTATAGGGGGTTATGGGGGATTATGGGTGTGTGTGGGGGGTTATAGGGGGCTGTGGGGGTTATGGGGGTTATAGGGGGCTGTGGGGGGGTATGGGGGTTATGGGGGGCTGTGGGGGGGTATGGGGGTTATGGGGGGCTGTGGGGGTTATGGGGGGCTGTGGGGGGGTATGGGGGGCTGTGGGGGGGTATGGGGGTTATGGGGGGCTGTGGGGGTTATGGGGGTTATAGGGGGCTCTGGGGGTTATGGGGGGTTATGGGGGGCTGTGGGGGGCTGTGGGGGGGTATGGGGGGTTATGGGGGTTATAGGGGGCTGTGGGGGTTATAGGGGGCTTTTGGGGGCTGTGGGGGTTATGGGGGGCTGTGGGGGGTTATAGGGGGTTATGGGGGATTATGGGTGTGTGTGGGGGGTTATAGGGGGCTGTGGGGGTTATGGGGGTTATAGGGGGCTGTGGGGGGGTATGGGGGTTATGGGGGGCTGTGGGGGTTATGGGGGGCTGTGGGGGGGTATGGGGGTTATGGGGGGCTGTGGGGGTTATGGGGGGTTATGGGGGGCTGTGGGGGGGTATGGGGGTTATGGGGGGCTGTGGGGGGTTATGGGGGGCTGTGGGGGTTATGGGGGTTATAGGGGGCTGTGGGGGTTATGGGGGGTTTATGGGGGGCTGTGGGGGGGTATGGGGGGCTGTGGGGGGGTATGGGGGTTATGGGGGGCTGTGGGGGTTATGGCGGGCTGTGGGGGTTATGGGGGGCTGTGGGGGGGTATGAGGGTTATGGGGGGCTGTGGAGGTTATGGGAGGTTATGGGGGGCTCTGGGGGGCTGTGGGGGTTATGGGGGGTTATGGGGGGCTGTGGGGGGGTATGGGGGGCTGTGGGGGGGTATGGGGGTTATGGCGGGCTGTGGGGGTTATGGGGGTTATAGGGGATTATGGGTGTGTGTGGGGGGTTATAGGGGGCTGTGGGGGTTATGGGGGGTTATAGGGGGGTATGGGGGGGGGGGGGGGGCGGTTATGGGGGGTTAATGGGGGCTGTTAGGGAGTGCAGCTCCCAGACATGTTCATTATCTCTCAACATCTGGAAGCTCACGGCATACAGGCTTCCTTCAGACACTCACCAGTGGGCTTGCAGTGAAATTACAGCTGTTTGAAACATACCAGTGGACTTTACTAGTTAGGATACAGACAGACATGGGCTTTACTAGTTAGGATACAGACAGACATGGACTTTACTAGTTAGGATACAGACAGGCATGGGCTTTACTAGTTAGGATACAGACAGACATGGACTTTACTAGTTAGGATACAGAAAGGCATGGGCTTTACTAGTTAGGATACAGACATACATGGGCTTTACTAGTTAGGATACAGACATACATGGGTTTACTAGTTAGGATACAGAAAGGCATGGGCTTTACTAGTTAGGATACAGACAGGCATGGGCTGTACTAGTTAGGATACAGACAGGCATGGGTTTTACTAGTTAGGATACAGACAGGCATGGGCCTCTGTTCCTCTGCTCCATTGTTTCTCCCTGTTCAGCACGGAACATTGTGAGGCAATTCAAACATCTTTAACATCATCAATGGCTGACGTAATAATAATGAAACCAAAAAGGCTGGCAGCCTTTTGAGAGCTGTTTGATGTTGAGACTTACAGGGACTCAAACGTCTAATCTGTTATTTCTGCCTCTCTCCACTTTGGATTGAGTAAGACGACTCAGATCTCTCTCTCTCTCTCTCTCGCTCTGTCTCTGTCTCTTTCCCTCTCTCTTCCTCACTCTCCTTCCCTCTCTTTCTCTTCCTCTCTCTTTCTCTCTCTTCCTCTCCTCTCTCTCCTCTCTCTCTCTCCCTCTCTCTCCCTCTCTCTTCCTCTATCTCTCCCTCTCTCTCCCTCTCTCTTCCTCTCTGTCTTTCTCTCTCTTTCCCTCTCTCTTCCTCTCTCTATCACTTTTTCTCTTTTTTTGTCATTCTTCAATGAGATAAGGCCACTGTGTAGTGTTTTGTTTTGTCTTTTCTATTCTTTTCTATTTCATTGCTTTAGTGTCCTCTGATGTGGTAGCCATGTTATATCTTGTAAGAAGTGTCGCAGCAGCTGGTCGGTCTGTGTGAACACATCTTCTGGAGAACATGAACCACATGCAGACCAGGTTGTTTTTTAATGGCAGTTACGAAATTCATTGTGCTAAAAATAGCTACACGCAAACGTTATTCGGGTGAATACACCACTATTTCATAAGGCAGACAAAGTCCTAACAATGTAACAGCAGCCATCATGTCTGGCCTGTCCTGTGAGTGTCTGGTCGGGTGACTGCAAGGCAGATGTAACGTCAACAGAACAGAAAGCTGTCACTAGCTGCCCTGATAGACATCTGAGCAGATATCGATATTCTATATATGTGCATAGTGTTTGGATCCTGCATGGCCGCGCGGTAAGTCCTGCTAATCCAAGCGGAGGGCAGGAGGGAGCGGACTGCCCCAGTAACACAGGCTGCCTGAGCCGCTCTCAGACGGTTACTCTCGGCCATGAAACTATAGTAACCCCTCCACCATGAGGACAAGACTGACGAGGAGGATGAAGATGATGAAGAGGATGATGAGGAGGATGAGGATGATGAGGAGGAGGATGATGAGGATGATGAGGAGGAGGACGATGATGAGGATGATGATGATGATGATGATGATGAGGATGATGAGGAGGATGAGGATGATGAGGAGGAGGATGATGATGATGATGATGAGGATGATGATGATGAGGATGATGAGGAGGATGATGATGGTGATGATGAGGATGATGAGGATGATGAAGATGAGGATGAGGATGATAAGGAGGAGGAGGATGATGAGGATGAGGATGATGAGGAGGAGGATGATGATGATGAGGATGATGAGGATGATGATGATGATGAGGATGATGAGGAGGAGGATGAGGATGATGATGATGAGGAGGATGATGAGGATGATGATGATGATGATGATGATGAGGAGGATGATGAGGATGATGATGATGATGAGGAGGATGATGACGAGGATGATGAGGATAAGGAGGATGTTGCTCAGTCGAGTCCAGAGGTTAGTTCCATAGGCTCCTTTCTGCAAGGCAATGCGTTGTGACTGCTCATCTAGGAGGCTTTGAGAGGGACACAGCTTCTCAGTGTTGCAATTTGAACACGATGACACCATGTATTTTACTATTTAAATGTGAGCAGGTGCAGGATTTGAACTGTGTGTGTGTGTGTGTGTGTGTGTGTGTGTGTGTGTGTGTGCGTGTGCGTGCGTGTGCGTGTGTGCGTGTGTGTGTGTGAGTGTGTGTGTGTTCACCACAGATGGTCCATGTTTGCTGCTGTTTGCTTGTGTTGGTGTCAGTTTGGGCAGACCAGAGGATTACTATGTCAGAGTTTAAGCCATCATAAGCGTATGTTCCCGCCATAGCTTCAAATAACCTTTTCAGCAAGTTTGCACAAAGATCTTACCTTCGTTTAATAGCATTTACCCAGATTAAATGTTAAGTCAAACGATCGTGCAGGGGGCACTGGCCACAGCAGAAAGCTACTGCTAGGCTAGGCTACATAGTTCTGTCACTCTCTTTGGTTAGAGAAAGCTACTGCTAGGCTAGGCTACACTCTCCTGCCACTCTCTCTCTATGGTTGGTGAAAGCTACGGCTAGGCTAGGCTACACTCTCCTGTCACTCTCTCTCTGACGATTAACGACAAGTAACTAAATAAATAGCTAAGAAACGCCAATGTCATTATTAGCTCAAACCAATATTTTGTAAATTACATTTAAACACTATTACCATTGTGCAATGCTTAAATTTGTATACAGTTTTTCTAGACGTATTGTAAAGTTTGGGAGAGAATGGGTAACGTCAATAAGCACAATGAATTGTGGGATACCCTCTCCACTCAAGGGTTGTTTTGTGTTGACTCTGCCGGAGGGAGTAACATCGAGGGATTGAGGGAATGTAGATTCTCCCTTCCCTTGCTTTAAACGTAATGGACTTGCCCTCCTGCTGGTCGCCATTTTCCATCCTGGGACTTTGGGGATTCCCCCCTCCAATGAAGGGAAGGGAACGTGATGAAGCAAGGATTAAGAATGAATTGGGATGGAGCCCAGGTGTTAAAGGAATACCATGTCCTCAAAGTGGGTGAAGAGAAAGAGAGAGGGAGAGAGAGATATGTGATGGTTATGAAGCTGATGTTTGGGTGTATGTTGGTGTGTGTGTGTGTGTGTGTGTGTGTGTGTGTGTGTGTGTGTGTGTGCGCGTCATCCAGAATTGTACGTCATCATCGGATTTGATGGACAACCATAAGCGCGTGTGTGTAGGTGTGAATGTCTTTGTGTGTATGTGTATTGTGACAGTATGTCCTTGTGTGTAGGTGTCCATGTCTTTGTGTATAGGTGTGTATGTCTTTGTGTGTAGGTGTGTATGTCTTTGTGTGTAGGTGTGTATGTCTTTGTGTGTAGGTGTGTATGTGTTTGTGTGTAGGTGTGTATGTCTTTGTGTGTAGGTGTGTATGTCTTTGTGTGTAGGTGTGTATGTCTTTGTGTGTAGGTGTATGTGTTTGTGTGTAGGTGTGTATGTCTTTGTGTGTAGGTGTGTATGTCTTTGTGTGTAGGTGTGTATGTCTTTGTGTGTAGGCGTGTATGTCTTTGTGTGTAGGTGTGTATGTCTTTGTGTGTATGTGTATTGTGACAGTATGTCCTTGTGTGTAGGTGTCCATGTCTTTGTGTATAGGTGTGTATGTCTTTGTGTGTATGTGTATGTCTTTGTGTGTATGTGTATGTCTTTGTGTGTAGGTGTGTATGTCTTTGTGTGTAGGTGTGTATGTCTTTGTGTGTAGGTGTATGTCTTTGTGTGTAGGTGTGTATGTCTTTGTATGTAGGTGTGTATGTCTTTGTGTGTATGTGTATGTCCTTGTGTGTAGGGGTCCATGTCTTTGTGTGTAGGTGTGTATGTCTTTGTGTGTATGTGCATGTCATTGTGTGTAGGTGTGTATGTCTTTGTGTGTATGTGTATGTGTTTGTGTGTAGGTGTGTATGTCTTTGTGTGTAGGTGTGTATGTCTTTGTGTGTATGTGCATGTCTTTGTGTGTAGGTGTGTATGTCTTTGTGTGTAGGTGTGTATGTCTTTGTGTGTAGGTGTGTATGTCTTTGTGTGTATGTGTATGTGTTTGTGTGTAGGTGTGTATGTCTTTGTATGTAGGTGTGTATGTCTTTGTGTGTATGTGTATGTCCTTGTGTGTAGGTGTCCATGTCTTTGTGTGTAGGTGTGTATGTCTTTGTGTGTATGTGCATGTCATTGTGTGTAGGCGTGTATGTCTTTGTGTGTATGTGTATGTGTTTGTGTGTAGGTGTGTATGTCTTTGTGTGTAGGTGTGTATGTCTTTGTGTGTATGTGCATGTCTTTGTGTGTAGGTGTGTATGTCTTTGTGTGTAGGTGTGTATGTCTTTGTGTGTATGTGTATGTGTTTGTGTTTAGGTGTGTATGCCTTTGTGTGTAGGTGTATGTGTTTGTGTGTAGGTGTGTATGCCTTTGTGTGTAGGTGTGTATGTCTTTGTGTGTAGGTGTGTATGTATTTGTGTGTATGTGTGTGTTTGTGTGTAGGTGTGTATGTCTTTGTGTGTAGGTGTGTATGTCTTTGTGTGTAGGTGTGTATGTCTTTGTGTGTATGTGTATGTCTTTGTGTGTAGGTGTGTATGTCTTTGTGTGTAGGTGTGTATGTCTTTGTGTGTATGTGTATGTCTTTGTGTGTAGGTGTGTATGTCTTTGTGTGTAGGTGTGTATGTCTTTGTGTGTATGTGTATGTGTTTGTGTGTAGGTGTGTATGTCTTTGTGTGTAGGTGTGTATGTCTTTGTGTGTATGTGTATGTGTTTGTGTGTAGGTGTGTATGCCTTTGTGTGTAGGTGTGTATGCCTTTGTGTGTAGGTGTGTATGTGTTTGTGTGTATGTGTATGTGTTTGTGTGTAGGTGTGTATGTCATTGTGTGTAGGTGTGTATGTCTTTGTGTGTATGTGTATGTCTTTGTGTGTAGGTGTGTATGTCTTTGTGTGTAGGTGTGTATGTCTTTGTGTGTATGTGTATGTGTTTGTGTGTAGGTGTGTATGTCTTTGTGTGTAGGTGTGTATGTCTTTGTGTGTATGTGTATGTGTTTGTGTGTAGGTGTGTATGCCTTTGTGTGTAGGTGTGTATGCCTTTGTGTGTAGGTGTGTATGTGTTTGTGTGTATGTGTATGTGTTTGTGTGTAGGTGTGTATGTCATTGTGTGTAGGTGTATGCCTTGTGTAGGTTCTATCACCATAAATATAGCAGTAACAGAATGCTTTCACAGGTTATGTGTCCAGGGTATTTCATATGTTTGTTATTGAACAGTACTAACAGAATGCTGTCACAGGTTATGTGTCCAGGGTATTTCATATGTTTGTTATTGAACAGTACTAACAGAATGCTTTCACAGGTTATGTGTCCAGGGTATTTCATATGTTTGTTATTGAACAGTACTAACAGAATGCTTTCACAGGTTATGTGTCCAGGGTATTTCATATGTTTGTTATTGAACAGTACTAACAGAATGCTGTCACAGGTTATGTGTCCAGGGTATTTCATATGTTTGTTATTGAACAGTACTAACAGAATGCTTTCACAGGTTATGTGTCCAAGGTTTTGAAGCCTCAGCCTCAGAGAGAGGTTTACTGCCTCACAACCATATTTACCAGGTTTACTGCCTCACAACCATATTTACCAGGTTTACTGCCTCACAACCATATTTACCAGGTTTACTGCCTCACAACCATATTTACCAGGTTTACTGCCTCACAACCATATTTACCAGGTTTACTGCCTCACAACCATATTTACCAGGTTTACTGCCTCACAACCATATTTACCAGGTTTACGGCCTCACAACCATATTTACCAGGTTTACGGCCTCACAACCATATTTACCAGGTTTACTGCCTCACAACCATATTTACCAGGTTTACTGCCTCACAACCATATTTACCAGGTTTACTGCCTCACAACCATATTTACCAGGTTTACTGCCTCACAACCATATTTACCAGGTTTACGGCCTCACAACCATATTTACCAGGTTTACGGCCTCACAACCATATTTACCAGGTTTACTGCCTCACAACCATATTTACCAGGTTTACTGCCTCACAACCATATTTACCAGGTTTACTGCCTCACAACCATATTTACCAGGTTTACTGCCTCACAACCATATTTACCAGGTTTACTGCCTCACAACCATATTTACCAGGTTTACGGCCTCACAACCATATTTACCAGGTTTACTGCCTCACAACCATATTTACCAGGTTTACTGCCTCACAACCATATTTACCAGGTTTACTGCCTCACAACCATATTTACCAGGTTTACTGCCTCACAACCATATTTTCATTTTTGTTCAAAATGAATAAATCCATGAAACAAACGCATGGTTTTTATTTGGGATAATAGTTAATAATAATAATAATAATATTATATAATTATTTGGGATAATAGTTTCAGATTATCCTGGAAACAATATTCTGCCCAGGGCAAGTGCAGAATGTCTATGACCAGCCCAGCAGTGCTGGGTTAGGGTTAGGGTTAGGGTTATGAATGTCCATGACCAGCCCAGCAGTGCTGGGTTAGGGTTAGGGTTAGGGTTATGAATGTCCATGACCAGCCCAGCAGTTAGGGTTAGGGTTAGGGTTAGGGTTATGAATGTCCATGACCAGCCCAGCAGTGCTGGGTTAGGGTTAGGGTTTGGGTTAGGGGTTTGAATGTCCATGACCAGCCCAGCAGTGCTGGGTTAGGGTTAGGGTTAGGGTTATGAATGTCCATGACCAGCCCAGCAATGCTGGGTTAGGGTTAGGGTTAGGGTTAGAATCGCTGTGTCATCTCTGTGTGTATCTCTGTGTCCATGACAAGCCCAGCAGTGCTGGGTTAGGGTTAGGGTTAGGGTTATGAATGTCCATGACCAGCCCAGCAATGCTGGGTTAGGGTTAGGGTTAGGGTTAGGGTTAGGGTTATGAATGTCCATGACCAGCCCAGCAGTGCTGGGTTAGGGTTAGGGTTAGGGTTAGAATCGCTGTGTCATCTCTGTGTGTATCTCTGTGTCCATGACCAGCCCAGCAGTGCTGGGTTAGGGTTAAAGAGAATTGCTGTGTCATTTCTGTGTGTATGACCAGCCCAGCAGTGCCTTCCAAAGAGAATCGCTGTGTCATCTCTGTGTGTATCTCTGTGTTAGAGGGTTAGGGTTAGGGTTAGGGTTAGGGTTAGAATCGCTGTGTCATCTCTGTGTCATCTTTGTGTCATCTCTGTGTGTATCTCTGTGTTAGAGGGTTAGGGTTAGGGTTAGGGTTAGAATCGCTGTGTCATCTCTGTGTCATCTTTGTGTCATCTCTGTGTGTATCTCGGTGTGTTCGAGGTACAGCAGGAGAGGGAGACATTAAGACTCACTGTCTATCAGAAAACCAAGGCTGTCTCCAACTCCCTAGAGCATTAGTCTGCTACTCATGGCGCTACACACACACACACACGCACGCATGCACAGACAAACATACGAGCACACACAAACACACACGCATACATACAAACACACACGCACGCACACATACACACACACACATACATACAAACAAACACACACACACACACACACACACACACACACACACACACATTAACACTGCAGTCCTATGCAGCAGGCTTGGTAGCAGCTGTCAGTGTTGTGGCCTGAACGTTGCTCTCATGTCTAAGCCCCTTTGCAACTCTTTATCTCTCTTTCTACCTCTGTTAGATCCACCCTCCTTCCCTCTTTTCATCCCTCCATTATTCAACTCTTTATCTCTCTTTCTACATCTGTTAGATCCATCCTCCTTCCCTCTTTTCATCCCTCCATCATTCAACTCTGTATCTCTCTTTCTACCTCTGTTAGATCCATCCTCCTTCCCTCTTTTCATCTCTCCATCATTCAACTCTTTATCTGTCTCTTTCTACCTCTGTTAGATCCATCCTCCTTCCCTCTTTTCATCCCTCCATCATTCTCCCTCTTTTTTTCTCTTTCCCTTGCACCCTAATGCAAATAGCACTAGTAGGGGAAATAGCAATAGCACTCCTACAGAACAGAAATATTTCCTATTAAATATTAAATATGTTGACTCTGTCTCTGCGAGTGAAGCTATATTTGGGCTGGTAGCTGTGGAAGGCTGTGGTCGTCAGCGTTACAGTGATGCGTCAGAATGCCCTGCAACCCAAAGCCATCTCAAGGTGTCCCGCGGAACAGATCTTGTAGAGCAGATTTCCCTCCCAGATTGTTAGTTGAAAACAGAGTCCCAGTGCTGACCTGATTGTTTTGCTCCGTTGAAGTCGCTAATGAGTGCTTATCATCTTCCATCCTGA
This sequence comes from Aplochiton taeniatus, assembly GCA_017639675.1. Lineage (NCBI taxonomy): Eukaryota > Metazoa > Chordata > Actinopteri > Galaxiiformes > Galaxiidae > Aplochiton > Aplochiton taeniatus. The sequence goes on from CM030177.1 coordinate 20,989,133, forward strand.
AGCTCACGTTGCCATTCAAATAGTTTCCCTTAGTGGGATCATTTTGGACAAACAAGAACCAGAAAGCATTCCACCTACGTCCTATACTATTGGTGGAGTCTGCTGTATTATTATAATTGATTTCAAAATACACAGGGTGCGGTGGTATAATATCCATTATGCAATAATCCAAGATGAGCTCTTTTGAAACTTCTATTGGAGCCTTCCTTTTTAGTCAGAGCCCCTTGCTACTTCTTTTAAATTATATCTTATACATTTATGGTCTGCACTGTTCTTTTCCACAGATCCCTATTGTCCTTAAGTTGTCCTTGGTCGTTGATTTGCCAATCCCAATCCATGGCATCCAGCTAGCATAACAATGAGCAGACAGTAAGCATTGTTGAGTCTGACTGCAGACCCCCCCTCTACCCCCCCTATGTCCTGAACAGAAACAATGTGTCAATGAAGAGAATCAGGGAAGGTTTTTCTAAGTCATCATTTTGACTTTTTTACTTAAAAAAAAATGTTTCAGTGTGTCTACAACGATCACTAATGGTTATTGGTGTTTGGTTGAAATCTATGTAGCGTAGCGTAGCACCTATGATTGATATAAGTCTATGTAGCGTAGCGTAGCACCTATGATTGATATAAGTCTATGTAGCGTAGCGTAGCACCTATGATTGATATAAATCTATGTAGCGTAGCGTAGCACCTATGATTGATATAAGTCTATGTAGCGTAGCGTAGCACCTATGATTGATATAAATTTGCCTTCTATTTTTATATTTTGCAATATGGAACTATGGGTTCCTTGGGAATTCATTTTGGAGCAACCAAATATATAATAAATATGTACTACTAAAATATCAGCTTCCCCTTTTGACTGTCAATTGAATTTGGCTCAGTGTCATAAACCTCAATTCACAGGTACATTGCTGGTCAGCTTAAGGATCATTGGCCCTTGTACTTAGTTAAACGTCTGTGCTATAGCACAGAGGAGAGGTTACTGTAGAGTACAGGGTCAGGTTCTCTGTGTTATCATTACAGTAGAGTACAGGGTCAGGTTCTCTGTGTTATCATTACAGTAGAGTACAGGGTCAGGTTCTCTGTGTTATCATTACAGTAGAGTATAGGGTCGGGTTCTCTGTGTTATCATTACAGTAGAGTATAGGGTCGGGTTCTCTGTGTTATCGTTACAGTAGAGTACAGGGTCAGGTTCTCTGTGTTATCATTACAGTAGAGTACAGGGTCAGGTTCTCTGTGTTATCATTACAGTAGAGTACAGGGTCAGGTTCTCTGTGTTATCATTACAGTAGAGTATAGGGTCGGGTTCTCTGTGTTATCATTACAGTAGAGTATAGGGTCGGGTTCTCTGTGTTATCATTACAGTAGAGTACAGGGTCAGGTTCTCTGTGTTATCATTACAGTAGAGTACAGGGTCAGGTTCTCTGTGTTATCATTACAGTAGAGTATAGGGTCGGGTTCTCTGTGTTATCATTACAGTAGAGTACAGGGTCAGGTTCTCTGTGTTATCATTACAGTAGAGTATAGGGTCGGGTTCTCTGTGTTATCATTACAGTAGAGTACAGGGTCAGGTTCTCTGTGTTATCATTACAGTAGAGTATAGGGTCAGGTTCTCTGTGTTATCATTACAGTAGAGTACAGGGTCGGGTTCTCTGTGTTATCATTACAGTAGAGTACAGGGTCAGGTTCTCTGTGTTATCATTACAGTAGAGTACAGGGTCAGGTTCTCTGTGTTATCATTACAGTAGAGTACAGGGTCAGGTTCTCTGTGTTATCATTACAGTAGAGTACAGGGTCAGGTTCTCTGTGTTATCATTACAGTAGAGTACAGGGTCAGGTTCTCTGTGTTATCATTACAGTAGAGTACAGGGTCAGGTTCTTTGTGTTATCATTACAGTAGAGTACAGGGTCAGGTTCTCTGTGTTATCATTACAGTAGAGTATAGGGTCGGGTTCTCTGTGTTATCATTACAGTAGAGTATAGGGTCGGGTTCTCTGTGTTATCATTACAGTAGAGTACAGGGTAAGGTTCTCTGTGTTATCATTACAGTAGAGTACAGGGTCAGGTTCTTTGTGTTATCATTACAGTAGAGTACAGGGTCAGGTTCTCTGTGTTATCATTACAGTAGAGTATAGGGTCGGGTTCTCTGTGTTATCATTACAGTAGAGTACAGGGTCAGGTTCTCTGTGTTATCATTACAGTAGAGTACAGGGTCGGGTTCTCTGTGTTATCATTACAGTAGAGTACAGGGTCAGGTTCTCTGTGTTATCATTACAGTAGAGTACAGGGTCAGGTTCTCTGTGTTATCATTACAGTAGAGTACAGGGTCAGGTTCTCTGTGTTATCATTACAGTAGAGTACAGGGTCAGGTTCTCTGTGTTATCATTACAGTAGAGTACAGGGTCAGGTTCTCTGTGTTATCATTACAGTAGAGTACAGGGTCAGGTTCTCTGTGTTATCATTACAGTAGAGTACAGGGTCAGGTTCTCTGTGTTATCATTACAGTAGAGTACAGGGTCAGGTTCTTTGTAGTTCCTGGGACAGGGAAGGTCCGTAGGTATTTGCGTATCACAGCAAAGGATTAGAAGCGTGAATCCAATTAGAGCGTCAGCCCCTGGAATCCTCTGGATTAGCGAGAAGGAATGTCCATTGGATAAACAGGATCACACACACTCTAAGATAAACAGTGGGACCTTCCCAGGATCACACTCTAAGATAAACAGTGGGACCTTCACAGGATCACACTCTAAGATAAACAGTGGGTCCTTCCCAGGATCACACACGCTCTAAGATAAACAGTGGGACCTTCCCAGGATCACACTCTAAGATAAACAGTGGGACCTTCCCAGGATCACACTCTAAGATAAACAGTGGGTCCTTCCCAGGATAACACTCTAAGATAAACAGTGGGTCCTTCCCAGGATCACACTCTAAGATAAACAGTGGGTCCTTCCCAGGATCACACACGCTCTAAGATAAACAGTGGGACCTTCACAGGATCACACACGCTCTAAGATAAACAGTGGGTCCTTCCCAGGATAACACTCTAAGATAAACAGTGGGACCTTCACAGGATCACACACACTCTAAGATAAACAGTGGGACCTTCCCAGGATCACACTCTAAGATAAACAGTGGTCCTTCCCAGGATCACACTCTAAGATAAACAGTGGGTCCTTCCCAGGATCACACTCTAAGATAAACAGTGGGACCTTCCCAGGATCACACTCTAAGATAAACAGTGGGACCTTCCCAGGATCACACTCTAAGATAAACAGTGGGGCCTTCCCAGGATCACACTCTAAGATAAACAGTGGGTCCTTCCCAGGATCACGCTCTAAGATAAACAGTGGGACCTTCCCAGGATAACACTCTAAGATAAACAGTGGGTCCTTCCCAGGATCACACACGCTCTTAGATAAACAGTGGGACCTTCCCAGGATCACGCTCTAAGATAAACAGTGGGTCCTTCCCAGGATCACACATGCTCTAAAGGCCATTATTAAAAACCACAAACAGCAGAATCCTGTTAGACTAGAAAACACATGACAAAGAGTTAAGACTCACATTGATTGAAAAGAGGACTGTTTTTGAGAAACTTTGCCATAAGTCATATTCTTTCAATCAAATCAAATGGAGTACATTAATGTATATATGAACAGCAACATAGTTAGGTAGGCTAGGGTGATTTGGTCTGTCAAAGCCCTCATGTCTAGTTGATGGATTTAATCAGAACCTGAGTCTTAAAGGGCGTGATGGTGGATCACACCATGGGCGTGTTCTGGGTGGGGATAAGAATAGAGAGCTACAGGTTAGGCTGTAATAAACACCTAGAGGAGGACATTCACTCAGGAAACACACAAAACCTTCCCCTTTGACCCAAACCACAAAGAAGCCTTTATGTACAGAGGAGGAAACTCTGACTCTCATGGACGCTGAAATCAACTTATTGTGTGTGTGTGTGTGGGGGGGTGTGTGAGAAGCTGAAAGCCCTGCTTTAAGCCCTGCTCTCCTATTGTAGATGTTGATAAATGGTTTTAAATGACTGGGGGTTGTTTGGGCTCTGCTCTCAGGTCAACTTATTGTGTGTGTGTGTGTGTGTGTGTGTGTGTGTGTGTGTGTGGCTCTGCTCTCAGGTTACAAGACTCTACTGAAAGGGATCTCTGGGAAGTTCCCCAGCGGGGCCCTGGTGGCCATCATGGGGCCCTCGGGGGCCGGAAAGTCTACGCTCATGAATATACTGGCGGGATACAGGTGTGTGTGTGTGTGTGTGTGTGTGTGTGTGTGTGTGTGTGTGTGTGTGTGTGTGTGTGTGTGAGTGTGTGTGTGTGTCTGCCTCAGACAGTGAGAACAGAAAGTTGGTCTCTAACTGATTCCTCTAAAAGGTTTGACTGCTGCCTATAAACCCCACTTAAGTTAAACACAGCGTATATTTATGTTTTTGACATTAAACCAGGTTGAAACATTAGTAATTTGAAATAAGACACATTACTGTTAGCTTAATAATGGTTTTAACCAAACACAATGCAGTCTGTATACTACCTGAACAGTGCCCTGTGCTGATAGTAGCTGAAGAAGAGGGTTGAGTGCTCTATTAAGTGATCTATTAATTAGTGTGTGTGTGTGTGTGTGTGTGTGTGTGTGTGTGTGTGTGTGTGTGTGTGTGTGTGTGTGTGTGTCCTCTGTCCTCCACAGAGAGAGGGGTATGAAGGGAGAGATCCTGATCAATGGCCAGCCCAGGGACAGAAGAACCTTCCGGAAGGTTTCCTGCTACATCATGCAGGACGACATGCTGCTCCCCCACCTCACCGTGCATGAAGCCATGATGGTGATTCTGCTGTTTAACCACAGACACTTTATATATACTATCACTCTAACCACAGACACTTTATATATACTATCACTCTAACCACAGACACTTTATATATACTGTCACTCTAACCACAGACACTTTATATATACTATCACTCTAACCACAGACACTTTATATATACTATCACTCTAACCACAGACACTTTATATATACTATCACTCTAACCACAGACACTTTATATATACTATCACTCTAACCACAGACACTTTATATATACTATCACTCTAACCACAGACACTTTATATATACTATCCCTGGAATCTACATGGGCTGTTTAACCAGAGACACTGTTCTTTCTATATCCTATCACTGGAATTTGCATTGGGCTGTTTTAGGTTCTCATTTTTATAACTGTGTCAAGAATTTCATTCAGAATGTATTTTTACAATTTGAAACATATTTAGCGCTACTTTATTTATTTCATCAGAGTTTTTGAGAAGGTGTGAAAACATTATTTGTGCATAATGAGTAGAACAGAACAGAATGAATGGACATCCTAACCCTAACCTGAACTTTAACCCTAACCCTAACCTGAACTTTAACCCTAACCCTAACTCTCTCTGTCTTCCAGGTGTCTGCTAACCTGAAGCTCCAGGAGAAGGAGGAGGGCAGGAGAGAGATGGTGAGAAGGGTGTCCCATTTTAAAATGGTCTCACCAGTGAGGTTTGTCTCACCAGTGAGGTTTGTCTCCCCTGTGAGGTTTGTCTCACCTGTGAGGTTTATGTGAGAGAGACCCTGGGCTGCACTGTGCTAACCTTGTTTTCCCTGTGTGGTCTGGCTGCAGGTGAGAGAGATCCTGAGCGCCCTGGGCCTGCTGGACTGTGGTAAGACACGGACGTCCCATCTCTCCGGGGGTCAGAGGAAAAGGCTGGCCATCGCTCTGGAACTCGTCAACAACCCACCAGTCATGTTCTTTGACGAGCCCACCAGGTCAGCCTGCCCCTCCCCTGCTCCATTCGAGCGCACACACGTGTGTGTGTGTGTGTGTGTGTGTGTGTGTGTGCGTGTGTGTGTTTGGATTGAAATGATAAGACAGTGAACGTGCAGTTAGGACAGGGAGTAGGGAATGACGGCCAATCCATTGAAGATGTAGGAAGCAACAACACACTAGCTTCCCACGGTGTCTTTGGGAACGTCATCACGGCTGGGATCTAAAATAGAGTTTTGGAATCGTGTTGGAAAAGTGGAGATTAGGTTTTAGAGGTTAAGTCTATTTTGGTCATACCATTAAGTCAATCAAAGAACAATGTTTCCTGGGGTTGGGATCAAAACTATTTGTGGGTGGAAGGATTATCTTTCTGTATTTTACCACACACACGCACGCACGCACGCACGCACGCACGCACACACACACATAGACAAAAGGCATATAGTCAATGGTTTTCACTAGTGAGCATCATAGATCACTGAGCCACACATATAGAAACTTTTATTTTCCCTAGAGATATAATAAGCGATTTTAACACCACAAGCTGGATTGGACTCCATAGCATGGACATCAGAGGTGTGTCTAGAGACCAATGTCTCTGTGTTTAACCCAGTTTACATAGCATGGACATCAGAGGTGTGTCTACAGACCAATGTGTCTGTGTTTAACCCAGTTTACATAGCATGGACATCAGAGGTGTGTCTACAGACCAATGTCTGTGTTTGACCCAGTTTACATAGCATGGACATCAGAGGTGTGTCTACAGTCCAATGTCTCTGTGTTTGACCCAGTTTACATAGCGTGTACATCAGAGGTGTGTCTACAGACCAATGTCTGTGTTTGACCCAGTTTCCCCACTGAATGCTAAAAGAAGGGGAAGCTGATTATATAAAAATGTCTGCACCAACTCTCTACACTGGAGGAGGTGTTCCTCTCTCTACACTGGAGGAGGTGCAGCTCTCTCTACACTGGAGGAGGTGCAGCTCTCTCTACACTGGAGGAGGTGCAGCTCGCTCTACACTGGAGGAGGTGTTCCTCTCTCTACACTGGAGGAGGTGCTCCTCTCTCTACACTGGAGGAGGTGTTCCTCTCTCTACACTGGAGGAGGTGCAGCTCGCTCTACACTGGAGGAGGTGCTCCTCTCTCTACACTGGAGGAGGTGCAGCTCTCTCTACACTGGAGGAGGTGCTCCTCTCTCTACACTGGAGGAGGTGTTCCTCTCTCTACACTGGAGGAGGTGCAGCTCTCTCTACACTGGAGGAGGTGCTCCTCTCTCTACACTGGAGGAGGTGCTCCTCTCTCTACACTGGAGGAGGTGCAGCTCGCTCTACACTGGAGGAGGTGCTCCTCTCTCTACACTGGAGGAGGTGGGAGGTGCAGCTCTCCTCCAGTGCTCTCTAGAAACACACACACTCTGACAGAGAGGAGAGCTTTGCTTGTAATGCCAAGGAAACATGGCATTTGAGTTGTGCTACGCTTCATAAATAATACCAATCTGATCCTAGCATCTATGTATCCTATAGCTGATATATTTATAAGATATCTTTGTTGTGTATTGTTGTTTACATGAGTAACATCTCTTTCCCCTGTGTTTCTTTCCTCTCTGTCTGTCTATAAATCCCCCTTTTCCTCCTCTGCCTTCTCTGTCCCTGTTTCTATTTCTGGCGCTGCGTCTAACGCCCCCCCTCCCATACCAACCTTCTATCTCCCCCCCCCTCCACCTCACTACTTCATTTCAACCCCCCCTCATCTCCCTCCCCTCTCAAACCCCTTATGTCTCCCCTGTCTCCCCCCTGTCTCTCCCCCCTGTCTCTCCCCCCTGTCTCCCCCCTGTCTCTCCCCTGTCTCTCCCCCCTGTCTCCCCCCTGTCTCCCCCCTGTCTCCCCCTGTCTCCCCCCTGTCTCTCCCCCCTGTCTCCCCCCTGTCTCTCTCCTGTCTCTCCCCCCTGTCTCCCCCCTGTCTCCCCCTGTCTCCCCCCTGTCTCTCCCCCCTGTCTCCCCCCTGTCTCTCCCCCCTGTGTCTCCCCCCTGTCTCCCCCCTGTCTCCCCGCTGTCTCCCCCTGTCTCTCCCCCCTGTCTCCCCCTGTAGTGGTCTGGACAGCTCGTCCTGCTTCCAGGTGGTGTCTCTGCTGAAGGCTCTGGCTCAGGGAGGTCGTACTGTCATCTGTACAATCCACCAGCCCAGCGCCAAGCTCTTTGAGCTCTTCAACAAGGTACTGGCTCAGAGCAGCCTCCCCAGACCCACTTCAGAAGACAATGATGTTTGGATTCATATCTGATTTGTAGTTGCAGTGTTATTACGTGTCTAGACACTGTCTGTATCAACAGCGGCAACATTTTTTCTTTTTCTGTTATTTTGACTCTCTGTTTGTTGTTGTGGTGGTGTTTTCTGTGTTATCCAGCTGTACGTGCTGAGCCAGGGTCAGTGTATCTACCGAGGTCAAGTGTCTAACCTGGTGCTTTACCTGGGAGAGCTCGGCCTGCACTGTCCCACCTACCACAACCCTGCAGACTTTGGTGAGGCAGCACACACTGCTTTATAGACTCATGTATATTCATACTAATCTGTCATTTATTACAATTATGCATCAGACTGGAGTTAAAGGCTGACTGTGAATTGCCAGGTGGAATACAGTATGTTTGGATTTCTATGTGAAAGAAGAGGTGCTGGAATACCAGTGATTTGAAAAGTGTGTCTCTCAGCACAGTGAAATGCATCCATGCTTATTATAATAATAATAATAATAATAATAATAATAATACCAGACCCACACTTTACCTGGTGAGCTACGGACTTTGGTCCTGCAGTGATGGAGGGCTAGGGTTAGGGTTAGGGTTAGGGCTGATGGTGGTGTGTGTTTGGTCCTACAGTGATGGAGGGTTAGGGTTAGGGTTAGGGCTGATGGTGGTGTGTCTTTGGTCCTGCAGTGATGGTTAGGGTTAGGGTTAGGGTTAGGGCTGATGGTGGTGTGTGTTTGGTCCTACAGTGATGGTTAGGGTTAGGGCTGATGGTGGTGTGTGTTTGGACCTACAGTGATGGAGGGTTAGGGTTAGGGTTAGGGTTAGGGCTGATGGTGGTGTGTGTTTGGTCCTACAGTGATGGAGGTTTAGGGTTAGGGTTAGGGTTAGGGCTGATGGTGGTGTGTCTTTGGTCCTGCAGTGATGGAGGGTTAGGGTTAGGGTTAGGGTTAGGGTTAGGGCTGATGGTGGTGTGTGTTTGGTCCTACAGTGATGGTTAGGGTTAGGGCTGATGGTGGTGTGTGTTTGGACCTACAGTGATGGTTAGGGTTAGGGCTGATGGTGGTGTGTGTTTGGTCCTACAGTGATGGAGGGTTAGGGTTAGGGTTAGGGTTAGGGCTGATGGTGGTGTGTGTTCGGTCCTACAGTGATGGAGGGTTAGGGTTAGGGTTAGGGCTGATGGTGGTGTGTGTTTGGTCCTACAGTGATGGTTAGGGTTAGGGCTGATGGTGGTGTGTCTTTGGTCCTGCAGTGATGGAGGGTCAGGGTTAGGGTTAGGGTTAGGGCTGATGATGGTGTGTGTTTGGTCCTACAGTGATGGAGGGTTAGGGTTAGGGTTAGGGTTAGGGCTGATGGTGGTGTGTGTTTGGTCCTACAGTGATGGAGGTTTAGGGTTAGGGTTAGGGTTAGGGCTGATGGTGGTGTGTCTTTGGTCCTGCAGTGATGGAGGGTTAGGGTTAGGGTTAGGGTTAGGGTTAGGGCTGATGGTGGTGTGTGTTTGGTCCTACAGTGATGGTTAGGGTTAGGGCTGATGGTGGTGTGTGTTTGGACCTACAGTGATGGTTAGGGTTAGGGCTGATGGTGGTGTGTCTTTGGTCCTGCAGTGATGGAGGGTTAGGGTTAGGGTTAGGGTTAGGGCTGATGATGGTGTGTGTTTGGTCCTACAGTGATGGAGGGTTAGGGTTAGGGTTAGGGTTAGGGCTGATGGTGGTGTGTGTTTGGTCCTACAGTGATGGAGGGTTAGGGTTAGGGTTAGGGCTGATGGTGGTGTGTCTTTGGTCCTGCAGTGATGGAGGGTTAGGGTTAGGGTTAGGGTTAGGGTTAGGGCTGACGGTGGTGTGTGTTTGGTCCTACAGTGATGGCTAGGGTTAGGGCTGATGGTGGTGTGTGTTTGGACCTACAGTGATGGTTAGGGTTAGGGCTGATGGTGGTGTGTGTTTGGACCTACAGTGATGGTTAGGGTTAGGGCTGATGGTGGTGTGTCTTTGGTCCTGCAGTGATGGAGGTGGCGTCAGGAGAATACGGCGACCAGACAGCTCACCTAGTAAAGGCCGTCCAGGAGAAGAAGTGTGAGAAAGACTACAAAATGGACGTCAACGGAGACGGGCCCATGAACTCTTTCCTCTGGCACAGAACGGAGGAGGTGAATATAGCCATCATTTTGTTGTCGAAGAGCACAGCACACAGTAGCCAGACTGAACTAAGAGAGGGGACAAATGGTTTTTAAGAGGGTGGGAGGACTGTTGTAGGAGGGCGTCCATTTTGTTAACATGCTGTTTTAAAAAGCTAAGCTATACTGTGGAGAGTAGGTGGTTATACTGTGGGAATACAATCCAAATGCTATCAATGGTATGACTAAGCACATTTCTGATCATAGCATGTCTTTGTTGAAGAGGTCTTTCCCTTATTCTCTCGATCTGTATTTAAAACTATAGTTTCCTTTAGGATACAAAGTGAGCTTGATCCATGGTCCGCCCAGCCCTCACGTCTGTCTGTGTGTCCCCGTCAGGAGTCTTCCTCCTCAGAGGGATGTCACAGCTTCTCAGCCAGCTGCATGACTCAGTTCCACATCCTCTTCAGGCGCACGGTCCTCAGCATCCTCAGAGACTCAGTAAGGCATGTCGCCATCAAGTGGCGGATTTGAAGCACTGCAGGTCGTGAGAGTGCACAGTACACCCACACGACTAGTCTTATATAACTATTGTCAGACATGATGTTGTCAAACAAGACACTAGAAGAAGAAAAACACGACTTCAAAATACAATCAACTGATTGATTTGGCGTTATAATACAATTGTTCTCTGACATCTTAAAACATTCTCATTAAAATACACCTACCTGTATTTATTCTCTTAACATTGTGTGACCCTATTATTAAAATGGCTGAGGGTTATCTTCACCAGGCCTGTCTGTTTTAAATGTTTTATTTGTATTATTATGATTTAACTTTTCTTTAACCAGGAAGTCAGGAAGTCAACCTGTCTCCTCTCTCAGGTACTGACTCACCTGCGGATCATGTCCCACATCGGCATCGGGGTGCTGATTGGCCTGCTGTACCTGGGCATCGGCAACGAAGCCAAGAAGGTCCTCAGCAACTCAGGCTTCCTCTTCTTCTCCATGCTGTTCCTGATGTTCGCTGCTCTCATGCCCACCGTGCTGACCTGTGAGTCGAGTTAAAAAACTACAACTATGGTGTCATGCCTTCTGTCCTGACCTGTGAGTTAGGTTAAAAAACGACAACTATGGTGTCATGCCCACTGTCCTGACCTGTGTGTTAGGTTAAAAAACTACAACTATGGTGTCATGCCCACTGTCCTGACCTGTGAGTTAGGTTAAAAAACTACAACTATGGTGTCATGCCTACTGTGCTGACCTGTGAGTTGGGTTAAAAAATAAAACTACAACTATGGTGTGTCTCGGTTAAGACACGTCCATTTCCTGTTTCTATAGAATATATTTACAGTAAAGTGAAGTCATCTGTTCCTTGATTCCGCTCAAAGGAATATTCAGTGTCTCACTATTGTTGATGAAAGGTTGTAGAGTTTTTTATGGACCAATTCAACGATATGTACTTGTCCTCCCATTATAAATGCTGGAGTTTATGGTCTCTGATTGTAAACTATTTTGGAAAGCAAAACTTCAACAGTTTTGCTCAGAATATTAGAGTCTGATCTGAATATACTGTACAGCTAGAGCGAACATTTTAGAAAATATGTTAAGGTGTCATTATCTGGAACTGAATGTTCTCATTCCTTCACCAATCACGATCAGGGGCTCCAAATGAACAAATAGCACTGTGTTTCATCCCCAAAGCACACAAAGACCTCTCTGTGTGTTGCAGTCCCTCTGGAGATGGGTGTGTTTCTCAGAGAACATCTCAACTACTGGTACAGCCTGAAGGCCTACTACCTGGCCAAGACCATGGCTGACATCCCCTTTCAGGTATAAATCAACATTATTATAATAATGTTTCACTATTGTACACTATTCAGGTGTACAAAGTAGAAAATAGTGTTAGAACTTTAATATTAAAGTAAAGTAGTCACCATTATATGGTTATATTATATTTTAAACATAAAAACTAATATTCCTATTGTAAAATGTATTTTTTATACTTTTTTGAAGGGTGTGTCATATAGGTTGGAAGGCCATATTCAAAGATTGTAATCCTATTGTATGTATAAAAGTTGTTTATTAATGTTATTGATCCTGATGATTATCTATATCTATATCCTATAGGTGGTGTTTCCAGTGCATATTGGCTAGTTATTGATCCTAATGATTATCTATATCTATATCCTATAGGTGGTGTTTCCAGTGCATATTGGCTAGTTATTGATCCTAATGATTATCTATATCTATATCCTATAGGTGGTGTTTCCGCTGGCGTACTGCAGCATCGTCTATTGGATGACGGCCCAGCCACCAGACGCCGTGAGGTTCCTCCTCTTCCTGTCCCTTGGGGTCATGACCTCTCTGGTCGCCCAATCACTGGGCTTGCTGATTGGTGCGGCTTCGACTTCACTACAGGTCAGCGCCGAGCTTCAGGGGTCGGAGGTCAGGGGAGGTGGGGTGGGGTTGCGCCATATTATCTAATACTGAATTGTCATCTGGACACCTTTCTGTTTCACCTTATTAAAACACATACTATTGATAGCACGCACAGTCTCACCTGTCTTACCTGTCTCACCTGTCTTACCTGTCTCACCTGTCTTACCTATCTCACCTGTCTTACCTGTCTCACCTGTCTCACCTGTCTTACCTGTCTCACCTGTCTTACCTGCCTTACCTATCTCACCTGTCTTACCTGTCTCACCTGTCTTTATGTCTTACCTGTCTTACCTATCTCACCTGTCTTACCTGTCTCACCTGTCTTACCTGTGTCACCTGTCTTACCTGTCTTACCTGACTTGCCTGACTTACCTGACTTACCTGTCTCACCTGTCCTACCTGTCTTACCTGTCCTGTAGGTGGCCACCTTTGTGGGTCCAGTGACGGCCATCCCAGTGCTGCTGTTCTCTGGCTTCTTCGTCAGCTTTGATACCATTCCAAAGTACCTGCAGTGGATGTCTTACATCTCCTACGTCAGGTAAGCACACGCGGCCTCTGGATCAACTAAATACATACATCTATTATTCATATATTCAAAAAAAGTTGGTTTAAATATTTCTGAAGTGTTAATGTGTGCGCAAAAGGTGTATCAAAACATTATAATGTTTCTTTATGCTTTAGTCATTTACTAACTGTAGCCTAACTGAGTCTGTGGGTCTATAGGTACGGCTTTGAGGTCTTCATAGACTAGCCTAACTGAGTCTGTGGGTCTATAGGTACGGCTTTGAGGGGGTCATAGACTAGCCTAACTGAGTCTGTGGGTCTATAGGTACGGCTTTGAGGTCTTCATAGACTAGCCTAACTGAGTCTGTGGGTCTATAGGTACGGCTTTGAGGTCTTCATAGACTAGCCTAACTGAGTCTGTGGGTCTATAGGTACGGCTTTGAGGTCTTCATAGACTAGCCTAACTGAGTCTGTGGGTCTATAGGTACGGCTTTGAGGTCTTCATAGACTAGCCTAACTGAGTCTGTGGGTCTATAGGTACGGCTTTGAGGGGGTCATCCTGTCAATCTACGGTCTGGACCGGGAGGACCTCCACTGTGACCAGGGCGACACCTGTCACTTCCGTAAGTCGGAGGCCATCCTGAGGGAGCTGGACGTGGAGGATGCCAAGCTCTACCTCGACTTCATCGTGCTCGGCGTCTTCTTCGTCTCACTGAGACTTATCGCCTACCTCATCCTGCGCTACAAGATCAGCGCGGAGCGATAGATAGAGCTAGATCAGATAGACCTAGGCCACGGAGGAGGGGAAGGATGCAGAGAGAGACGGGGAGTCCAAGAAAGAGACTTAGAGACTGAAAGAGACTTAGAGACTCAAAGAGACTTAGAGACTCAAAGAGACTGAGAGACTCAAAGAGACTTAGAGACTCAAAGAGACTTAGAGACTCAAAGAGACTGAGAGACTCAAAGAGACTTAGAAACTCAAAGAGACTTAGAGACTCAAAGAGACTGAGAGACTCAAAGAGACTTAGAGACTCAAAGAGACTTAGAGACTCAAAGAGACTTAGAGACTCAAAGAACTGCTTCAGGAGAAAATCCCTCCCGTTCCTCAGAAGCCCCTAGTGATTTAGATGAGCATCAAACACACTCCTCTCTAGGGCTCACCAGGTCATCATAGGGGTCTGTGTGTGTGTGTGTGTGTGTGTGTGTGTGTGTGGGGGGGGGTTAGGACCAAAAAGTGAAATGTTCTGCGTGGCTTCAGTTTAGTGAGTACTTTGAAGCTGGGGAGCCTGTGTAGTGGTAGAGTTATCTGTGCTGGAACAATATAACTGTGAGAGAGATGGGGATGGTTTTGAATCTGTGGCCGTGTGTGTCAGCATGTGTGTGTGTGTGTGTGTGTGTGTGTGTGTGTGTGTGTGTGTGTCAGCGTGTGTCAGTGCACTTCAGTGTGTGTGTGTGTGTGCGTGTGTATGTGTTGTTACCTGTCACTAGTCCAAAGACCCCCTCCCCCCGTAACAAGAGCTGGTCTCCTCTGTTATATTTGTAGAGTTTCGTTTTTTTGAGTGCCAGAACAAAACTGCCGGGACTTTTAATAAGGTGACAGCTAGGGTCAAACTCATCGATTTAGCAAGTAGTAACAGCCAAAACACATAGATGAGTGAGAGAGAGAGTCTGTTTCATGACCAAATGCCATTGCTTGTATCGTTTACCTTGTGGCTGTGATGAGGAGGTTGAGGTATGTATGCATTGTATTGTTTAAGGATATACTAAGACTTGGTTTAGGGCCAGGAAGGAAGACGTGCCACAGGAGTGTGGGGAGAATTTACCAAAACAAACGGCCAAAACCATGGCAATTTATGTTGTGATAAACCATAACTAATTAGCATGTTGTCAGTTGCAACAAATTCTTCTTTTAGCCAAGATAGATTGTACTGGATTAGACATCTTGATTTCCGTCGTCTTTTTTGATCATCTTAAAGGATATCAGAAATTGTTACAGGATGAATGACTATGTCTGTTTCAATCCATCTTCTTATGTGGTAAGCTGCAACAAAGGGTTTGATGTAAAACTCCACATGGACCTACAAACCACCTAGCTATGAGCTTTACCAGCATTCAGATTTAACAGGAACTGATGTCGTGGCAGCTTGACCATTATTCCTATGGCTTTTATTTATTTACGTCAACAAAATATTACACAGATCCTATTTTTAAACCGAAGAAACAAAAAAAACGTGGAACTTTATAGGAAGCAATAAGGTTTTCAAACAAATAACAGGAATATATCAAATATTTTTGAAACAATTCTTCTGAAATTCTACATTTTATTTAATGCTACTCAATAATAATACTACAGAGAATATAGAACTTATTATCACAGCTGTCTTTTTTTTAGACTTTTAAGAAATGTTTCGCATGTTTAAGAGATGGAAGTGAACGTAAATGTAGGATTGTGAGGATGGATAAATACATGTTCCTGTGTGGATTGTGAGGGTTGATACTAGGCATACATGTTCCTGTGTGGATTGTGAGGATTGATACATACATGTTCCTGGGTGGATTGGAAATATACTTATAGAACTTGGACTTGAATAGTCTCATCTTTATCTTAGGTGGTTTATTTGTTTATCATCAGGAAGTTTATATTATTTTTAATAAAACATCAGAGTATCTCCAACTGCATTTCAGTTTGAAGGGACTAAACGGACAATCAGTCGTCAAGACAACTGCATAACGTTTGCACATTGTTGCGTTGAAATTCATTCGCTGTTGCACATTGCTACTCTGTCTGAGAAAACTAGTCCAGCAATCGATTTATTTAGCTTGCAAGTCTTTAACAATCAAAATTAGTTGATTACCATTTTTGCAATTCTGAAATTGGATGTAGTTGAATGATGAATTGAGTTAGTCTCTAGAGTAAAACTAGACATCACTGACAGCCAAGAATCAATGCAAATATTACTTCAAATCAATGTTGTTCTGTGCTAGATTCTAAATCTTTTGAAATTATTAATTTGACTCTGTTTAACTTACTGAGGTGCAGAATTAAGTTTCCAGAAGTGATTTGAATGTCAGTGTTATGAATATGTATTCAGTTTGCTCACTCGTCGTTGTGGTTTACTGCTTTTGTTAGGTTCGTGAGACTCACTCTGATCTGACAAGCTTTACCGTACCAAGACTTTGGGCCAAGTTGTTTTGTATAATTGGTTCATGTTAAAAGCTGTTAAAAAAAACATCTCCCTCTAAACTTGTTAATCACTGGGAATATCTACGCTTTATCAAACATATTTTAATTAATCTGCAGCATCTCATCTACGATGTATCCATTTCATGTTTTATGTTTGGACTGCTGACATTCCTACGGTTGCCACCATGAAACAGTTATATTTTTATTCAGTGGGTACTGGTATGTATTGACGTGTGAGAGGAATAAAATGCAATATTTTAAGAAATATTTTAATATGTGTCCCATGATCCTTTTCTATCGGTGCAATATCAATGGACTGGCATTCTGGTCCGTATTTCCTTCTATGGCTCCAGATATATGTAAATATATATTTTTAAATGGAAGAGGTTTTGTCTCGGACGATGAAGAGGAGATCCTCGAGCAAGACCACAAAACAAAACAGACCAGGATCAAAGAGGGGAATGATTATAACGATGACCACTAGGGGTCAGCATTACACAACCAAACACAGAGACCAAAATAACAAGGACCATGTGCACCTTTGTGATTAAGAATCTCAGTCACGATGATCAGATTACACATACTTTAAAAATGGGGTTGATTTTCTTGTCTCAAGGGGGACTTGTATGAGCTTTGACACTGGTTGGGAAAGACTGCTGTACAGGACAGAGACAACAGATTGTGTGAAATGATCTGTATTCAGCATCATTACTTCACACCATCATGCATGAGACTGAAGCCCTAACTATTTGTTTCATGTAGATGACTGCAGTGCTTTTCCCCTCATTGACTCAGTGTCTGTGACTGTAGTACAAAGCCTGTGCTGCTGTCACAGACAAACACCCAGGTGACCGACAAGAACAGATGGTGCTGGTACCATAGATGTTCACTAAAGTAGAAACTACAATACAGACCTGTATGTATAATGTCCAAAATGTGCTTTTTTGAAATACAGTTGCAAAATTGCACATTTTAATGTTAATATATACATTCATACATTATGCATGCACAGCTTGTAGAGTTTAACAGTTCCTTTTGTTAAGGTAATTTGAACCAACTTACCGTTACACTACTCAGGACCAACGTCTGTCAGCTCCCTATAGAGAGCCTTCCATACTCAATCTAATCACAATCCCATAAGGAGAGATGATCCATCCTTCTAGAGCAGACCTGCAGGCCCCGCATGCCTTTGCACCTTTACATGACAACACCCACAGAACGTAGCATTATAAAAAGATAGAACCGCCACACAACTAAGCATTATCAAAGATTGAACTGCCACAGAACATAGCATTATCAAAGATAGAACAGCCACAGAATAAAGCATTATCAAAGATAGAACAGCCACAGAACAGAGCATTATCAAAGATAGAACAGCCACAGAACAAAGCATTATCAAAGATAGAACAGCCACAGAACAAAGCATTATCAAAGATAGAACAGCCACAGAACAAAGCATTATCAAAGATAGAACAGCCACAGAACATAGCATTATCAAAGATAGAACAGCCACAGAACAAAGCATTATCAAAGATAGAACAGCCACAGAACATAGCATTATCAAAGATAGAACAGCCACAGAACAAAGCATTATCAAAGATAGAACAGCCACAGAACATAGCATTATCAAAGATAGAACAGCCACAGAACATAGCATTATCAAAGATAGAACAGCCACAGAACATAGCATTATCAAAGATAGAACAGCCACAGAATATAGCATTATCAAAGATAGAACAGCCACAGGACATAGCATTATCAAATATAGAATACATACAAGCCCTAATGCTGCTTCCTGGCTTTAGAGTCTGTTTCCCTTTTGAACCCGTGTCCAGATCTTGCCCCCCTCCCTGAATAAGTTACCCCTACGTGTTCCAAAACATTCTCCTAGATGTTGGTTACGCTCCAGGAGTTAGCGCTAGATTTACAGTGTGACCAAGGAGCAGGAGTGTTGCAGAGGCCTGTTCAGGCAAACCCTCCCTCACAGCCATTAGCCACAGAGGGCTGAGCTGTTATTGATCGCCCCCCGCACCTCCGGCACGCTGCAACACCTCTCTGCCGTCCAGAGCAAAGCGATGGAGCTTTGAAATACCGTCTCTGTTACTCAGGCTTTTCCTCACCATGAATCTAATTAATGAATCAGTAATTACTGCACGGCCTAATTTGTCTCCGTTTCATTGACATTGTTGAGAAGCAGAACCATTGCAATGCAAACATTGAAGCACTTTGTTAATGTTTAAGCCGCTGTATAATGTGAGAGCCAGTATGCTAAATCTTGGTTAGAGATTCAATACTTCGTTTCTAGAGATTGTGCAAAGTTCTCCCTGTCTTAGATGGATTTGAAAATCCAGTGGGGTGATTTAGGGAAAAGACCAATGAGCCAGAAATCTGAATGATGCCATTTCATAAGTTAGCAACCCTGGTAAAAAAGTTTTACATCACCTTAATTGGAATGGAGTCACTTTCTTACTGCTCTTTCTCATCGGCTTGGATGTCAAATACATCATTACTAGGATGTTAAATACATTATTGCTAGGATTGAAAATATGGTGTTTTATGGTTTGAAAAATCCAGCACAACCTTGTCTACCAAAAGTGTTCCAGTGATTTGACCTTCTCTGTTAATTGGGTCAATCAATCCCAGCAGCCCTGTAATTTTTACAGGTGGGAGGAAGAGGGCACTCAATTCATTTCAATTAAGGAAATAAAAAACTGAAAAAAACTATGTCTTGCAGAAAATATATCCCATAAATATAACCCTAACCCTAACCCTAACCCTCTAGCCCCTAACCCTAACCCTAGCCCTAAACTTAGCCCAAACCCTAGCCCTAACCCTAACCCTAACCCTAGCCCTAGCCCCAACCCTAACCCATAACCCTATCCCTCCCCCTAACCCTAACCCTAACCCATAACCCTATCCCTCCCCCTCACCCTCACCCTAACCCTAACCCATAACCCTATCCCTCACCCTCACCCTAACCCTGGCCCTAACCCTAACCCTAACCCCTAACCCTAACCCTATCCCTCACCCTAACCCTAACCCTAACCGATAACCCTATCCCACACCCTAACCCTATCCCTCACCCTCACCCTCACCCTAACCCTAACCCTAACCCTAACCCTGGCCCTAACCCTGGCCCTAACCCTAACCCTAACTCCTAACCCTAACCCTACCAGCCCCTGGGGAAAACCCGTCGGCGTTCTTAAAGTCCCTGTTCTATTTCCTAATGTCTGTGGAAATACACCAAGAAATATTTTATAACTACCAAATTAGGACATAACTACCAAAATTATTGTCCTCTTACACAAAACATTTTACTGCAAAACGGAAAATCAAGTTTTAGGAAAGTTGGACAAAACTTCCATCCTTGTCGGTGAATGATATATTCCTTGTTTTTTTGAATACATTTTTCAACCTAATTAAGTAAAGTGGGCTCGTTCTTTTTTTTTACCCAGTCCGTCTTGTAACTTCGTTATGAGTTTCTGTTATCTGCATGGAAGATTGATGATGGACGGACTTCCTGTAGAAGGAAGGAGGGATAGAGCCACTACAGTTTGGAACAGGGAGTAAGGGAGGGAGGGATGGAAGGATGGAATGATGGAGGGGTGGACGGAAGGGCAGGGAGGGAGGGAAGAGAGAGAGTGAGCAAGGGAGGAGGGTGGGAGGTATGGGTGTCAGACCTATCTTCATTATACTATATTTGCACTTGGCGTACAGCACAGGTTGTAACTTTTATCCACAGAAGAATCCATTTTAGCGCAGGGATTGATTGATGTACAGTCACATGGTTTCCTCCTACTGTAGGGAGATCAGTCACAGGATTCAGGTGAGGGAGTTCAAGTAGACTTCCTCCCCCTAACAGTTTCTATGGCAATGCATCTACACAGACCTGATTGGGTTCTCCTGACAGTTAACTTTTTTTTTTTAACCCTGTGAACTACCAGATCTATTTCTGTGCTACTGGCAGCTGTTTAGTTGTCATGCTATGTTGAGTGTAGATGTCACGCGATTTCAGTTTTTTTTCATCCTGTGTTCTTCAAATATGTTAATCAGTGAGATCACACTGCACTGATTGGCTTAGAGGGTTACAGGTCTACATCTTTGCCTGTCTGAGACCCAGGAAGCTTGGCAGTGCAATGTGGAAAGGAAATGCATGCAATTCAATTGTAGATTGTCTTCATTTGAGTTTTGTTAGAGTGTTTTTATACTTACATATAGTGTATACATTAAAAGTATAGTTTTGTATATACATATGCATTTACAAAACTATATTTTGACGAAGAATACAGGTGAAAAAGAATTTATGAAACATAAGATCATACATGTGACCCGTTAATTAAAACAATGAATGAATCATTAATAATAATGAAATACTCTAAATGGCAAAGGAGCTGGGATCACACAAAGACGATCTGCAGAAAAGGAACAGTATCTGAATTATACTCCATTGTTTGGTTACCTTATCAAACTGATCCTCCATTGTTTGGTTACCTTATCAAACTGATCCTCCATTGTTTGGTTACCTTATCAAACTGATCCTCCATTCTCAAACCCACAGGCTTTGACTGGATCCAGGGCACCTGTTTGGTCACGCAGGAGATGTTTTCCTGTTCATACTTTGTGATTTCAACAGGAGACGTATTCCTGTTCAGTTTGTCATTTAAACAGGAGATGTCATAACTCTTTATCTAATCAGCCATTTTAAGGAATCACAGCTCCTGTACCTTGTCAGTGTGAATGTTGACTGATGGCATGGCTTCACCTTAATTAATGCCCAGGGTTTTAAATCCGTGCCTGGAATTCCATAACTGGGGTCTGGGAAGCGTGGATACGATGATTTATTGATAGTCATAAGGAAGGCCTGATTAAGGTCAATGTGGAAATGAGGACCCCCTTAAATTTGAGGAGGACAATCTCATACTCTTGATTGCAGTCAAGATAATGTTAGTTTTGATGTTAAAAATATCATTGTGTGTAACCTGTTCTAACCACTCTCTGTATATTTTCTTCCTCCTTTTTCCTCTCCTCATCTGTAAAGTCTGGTCCATCTCAGGAGGCTTGGCTCCATCACTGAAGGCAGCAAACTGAAGGTGCTAAAACACAGCACATATGCAGGTGTGACGGGTCTTGGAAACAGCCCATTCCTGACTCCAAAGTACCGCTGAGTGTGCCCGGAGGGTAGGGAGGCCCAACAATACGGTACATTTATCCAAATGTATTACCCTGCAACAACTTAGGGTCAAGGGCACACTAGTGGCAGTGTTCCCTGGTGGGAGTCAAACTCATGACCTTTTGGGCACCAGGTAGCACTCCTACCCACTAGGCCACCACTAACCACAACTTTGAAGTCAGCATAAGTTATTCTGCCCAGTGATAATATCGGTTCCTTCTGTAACATATATATTATTTGTGAAGGTAGAACTTGCAACTTCCCACTCATATTGTTGCTAGGTGACTGCATGCTGTTGTCAGTTTGGATTATTATATTAAGGCTCTTTATGGTGCTGAAAACAATACAGAACAATACACTGCATTGAATTTCAGAGTCGACTCGAGTCATTTATTGCAAACTCCAGTCGATTCGAGTCTTTTGAAGGAATTGCCGAGTCGAGTCAATACCATTGTCGAGTCAGTATCATTGCCAAGTCGAGTTGAGTCAGTACCATTGCCGAGTCGAGTTGAGTGAGTACCATTGCCGAGCCAAGTCGAGTCAATACCATTGCAGAATCGAGTTGAGTCAGTATCATTGCCAAGGCGAGTTGAGTCAGCACCATTGCAGAATCGAGTTGAGTCAGTATCATTGCCAAGTCGAGTTGAGTCAGCACCATTGCCGAGTCGAGTTGAGTCAGTACCATTGCAGAGTCGAGTTGAGTCAGTATCATTGCCAAGTCGAGTTGAGTCAGTACCATTGCAGAGTCGAGTTGAGTCAGTACCATTGGCAAGTCGAGTTGAGTCAATACCATTGGCAAGTCGAGTTGAGTCAGCACCATTGCAGAGTCGAGTTGAGTCAGTACCATTGCAGAATCGAGTTGTCAGTACCATTGCCTAGTCGAGTTGAGTCAGTACCATTGCAGAGTCGAGTTGAGTCAGTACCATTGCAGAGTCGAGTTGAGTCAGTACCATTGCAGAGTCGAGTTGAGTCAATACCATTGCAGAATCGAGTTGAGTCAGAACCATTGCCGAGTCGAGTTGAGTCAGTACCATTGCAGAGTCGAGTTGAGTCAGTACCATTGCAGAGTCTAGTTGAGTCAGTACCTTTGCAGAGTCGAGTGGAGTCAATACCATTGCAGAGTTGAGTCAATACCATTGCAGAGTTGAGTCAGTACCATTGCAGAGTCGAGTTGAGTCAGTACCATTGCAGAGTCGAGTTGAGTCAGTACCTTTGCAGAGTCGAGTTGAGTCAATACCATTGCAGAGTTGAGTCAGTACCATTCTAGAGTCGAGTTGAGTCAATACCATTGCAGAATCGAGTTGAGTCAGTGCAGAGTTCAGTCAAAATAGCCCCCCGAGTCGAGTCGAGTCAATTTACTCGAGTCATAACGACTCTGACATATTCATTTACAAAACTATATTTTATAGAAAAATATTAAATATAAAAAAATATAATTAAACGATCATGTGACCCTTTATGTAAAATAATTAACCTCATTGTTTGGAGTCTGCCTGTTTAGAAATGTAGATGAATACCCAAGGTCTTTTGGCCACCAGCACACAATGCAGATTCCTTAACCATCATAGGGAAGGAGTATTTAGCTGGCAAATGTGTGTACATTTACAGTGCATTGGTACCATTTTACTTCACAATAAAAAAAACATCTTAATGGAGAAATGGTGGCGGCAACATTTCTATTGGATTGTTTGCAGGATGACTTCTCTATTCTCATGGAGGCACAATATCACGCCAAGACAAATCTCTGCAATTTCTGCCACATTTCTGTTGTTGATGTTAATGTGTTAATGTTAATGTTAATGTTAATGTTATCTGCAGAGCAAAGGGGAAGCCATGCGGTGGAACATCAACGGAAGCCATTTAAAAGAGAGTGCCTGTTTGTCATTCAGCAAGAAAGGAGTCATATTAAATTGCATCTAATTTAGTGGAAGATACTCAATGCATAATATTTAGACGCATTCATTGGGAGGCAATTACAATGCACATCATACTCCACTGTTTTGTTTTTTACGTTTTCTTTGAATTCCCAGAGATATTTCTCAGCTGCTCTGAATGCAAATCACTGTTGAGCCTGATCTGAAGCTGGTTTATAAGTGCTGGCAGACACAGACACAGTTATTCTTATCACTGTGCTAACACATAGTCCTGTTCACCATTTCTCCCGGAGACAGACCGCAAGGAGCCACACAGTGCTGGGAAAAACATCTTGATCCATATTAGACGGATGGAAATGCTTTGGAGGGCAAACAGTGTGTGGTGATAGGCTGAGACAAACCTTCAGGGTGGGATATGATAGGCTGAGCCAAACCTACTGGCTGGGTTATGATTGGCCGAGCCAAACCTACTGGGTGGACTATGATAGGCTGAGCCAAACCTACTGGGTGGGCTATGATAGGCTGAGACCAACCTACTGCGTCTGTTATGATAGGCTGAGCCAAACCTACTGGGTGTGTTATGATAGGCTGAGCCAAACCTACTGGGTCTGTTATGATAGGCTGAGCCAAACCTACTGGGTGTTTTATGATAGGCTGAGCCAAACCTACTGGTTCTGGGATAGGCTGAGCCTACATAAGTAGAACCATAGAGATAGAACACTATATAAACTACATCAGTAGAACCATAGAGATAGGACATTATAGAAACTACAACTACATCAGTAGAACCATAGAGATAGGACATTATAGAAACTACAACTACATCAGTAGAACGCTGGAGGAGTGCTGAAGCAGCTTTTTGGTGTTGCTATGCAACACTAGGAAACCAACTGGGAATTGCTATTTTATTTTTATTTTTTTGCAAACTTTTCCAAATCGCTGTTCACCCCAAAACAAACAAAACGGTCCAAATTAAAACGGCCCCCAAAGACCAAGGACTCATAACAGATATATATACATATAGATATGAAACAACCATATAGATATGAAACTCAACCAGTTAGACCAAGGACTCATAACAGATATATATACATATAGATATGAAACAACCGGGTTTAAAACTCAACCAGTTAGACCAAGGACCAAGGACTCATAACAGATATATATACAGATATATAAAATATATAAACTCAACCAGTTAGACCAAGGACTCATAACAGATATATATACAGATATAAAACTCAACCAGTTAGGACCAAAGACCAAGGACTCATAACAGATATATATACAGATATAAAACTCAACCAAAGACCAAGGACTCATAACAGATATATATACAGATATATAAAATATATAAACTCAACCAGTTAGACCAAAGACTCATAACAGATATATATACATATATATAAAATATATAAACTCAACCAGTTAGACCAAGGACTCATAACAGATATATATACATATAGATATGAAACAACCATACAGATATAAAACTCAACCAGTTAGAGAAGGAACTGGACCAAGGACTCATAACAGATATATATACAGATATAAAACCAAGGACCAAGGACCAAGGACTCATAACAGATATATATACAGATATATAAAATATATAAACTCAACCAGTTAGACCAAGGACTCATAACAGATATATATACAGATATAAAACTCAACCAGTTAGAACCCCCAAAGACCAAAGACCAAGGACTCATAACAGATATATATATATATAGATATAAAACTCAACCAGTTAGGACCCCCAAAGACCAAAGACCAAGGACTCATAACAGATATATATACAGATATAAAACTAAGACCAAAGACCAAAGACTCATAACAGATATATATACAGATATAAAACTCAACCAGTTAGACCAAAGACCAAGGACTCATAACAGATATATATACAGATATAAAACTCAACCAGTTAGGACCAAAGACCAAGGACTCATAACAGATATATATACAGATATAAAACTCAACCAGTTAGAGAAGGACTCATAACAGATATATATACAGATATAAAACTCAACCAAAGACCAAGGACTCATAACAGATATATATACAGATATAAAACTCAACCAGTTAGAACCCCCAAAGACCAAAGACCAAGGACTCATAACAGATATATATACAGATATAAAACTCAACCAGTTAGAACCCCCAAAGACCAAAGACCAAGGACTCATAACAGATATATATACAGATATATATACAGATATAAAACTCAACCAGTTAGACCAAGGACTCATAACAGATATATATACAGATATAAAACTCAACCAGTTAGACCAAAGACTCATAACAGATATATATAC
>CM030177.1:21019774-21029774 GCA_017639675.1 Aplochiton taeniatus
CTAAAGATGTTGTCCTTATTCACTGGACAAAAGCAAATCATTATAATGTGTTACAATACTTACAATATTCAGTAGCCGACAATATCGAAGTTTCAACCAAAACCAGAACTAGGACTCCCATATCCTCCAATAAAACGTGTGATTGTTCAACCATAACTACCTGCTCTATTTCCCCTGCCTGTTGAACCTTGTTCAATTTATCTGAGGCAAGAAACATGAAAGCTAATGATCCAAGTTCTGTTTTCACGTTTGGCTTTCAAGGGTGACGTAGTCCTGGGAGCGTGTCCTGTGACGACTGGGCACGTGCTTTCAAACCCTTATTTAGGGTAAGTATAATAATGATGTCTTTCTGTTTAGTATAGGTATAATAATGATGTCTTTCTGTTTAGGGTAAGTATAATAATTATGTCTTTCTGTTTAGTATAGGTATAATAATGATGTCTTTCTGTTTAGTATAGGTATAATAATGATGTCTTTCTGTTTAGGGTAGGTATAATAATGATGTCTTTCTGTTTAGGGTAGGTATGATAATGATATCTTTCTGTTTAGGGTAGGTATAATAATGATGTCTTTCTGTTTAGTATAGGTATGATAATGATGTCTTTATAACCATTGTTTATTGTAGATATAACAATTAAGTCTTTTTGTTTAGTATAGGTATAATAATGATGTCTTTATAACCATTGTTTATTGTAGATATAACAATTAAGTCTTTTTGTTTAGTATAGGTATAATAATGATGTATTTCTTACTCAAAGCAATCCTTTCCCTCAGTGAGTCTTGTTGAGGGTGTAATCCTCTTCATCCATCTCCAGCGGCTTGTGAAAACATTTCGGCTTCAGTCCTCACGCGACAGGTATACGCCGCGAACGCGGCTCACTTGTGAGCGTCACCATGGAAACGTGACAGTAGGAGAAGTGCCGGGAAGCTGTGATCGTTCCTCCGGAGCGTCTAAACGCCCCGATTAGAACGCGGTACGATGGTGGGAAACCACTCCAGCAGCCTGCAGAGACAGAACTGTCTTTGTTAGGCTGAATATGGGCTGCCAGATACACACTTTGGGCCCAGAACCTTTGGTGCCCCAACGTCACTGCCTAGCATTGCACATTTAATATTGAGGTGTATTATATTGCATTTATTTAATTAAGAGGAGTGTTAGTGAGGTGCATCATATACATCAGGAAGGCCTAGAAACTGGTAATGACCAAATTGGATCCTTTGCTGTGACATGATCCAGGTTTGGTCCACTGGTTGGCACATGATCCAGGTTTGGTCCACTGGCTGGTACGTGATCCAGGTTTGGTCCACTGGTTGGAACATTATCCAGTTTGGTCCACTGGTTGGTACATTATCCAGTTTGGTCCACTGGTTGGCAGGATGAAAGTGAGCCTGTCAGCCGTGAATCTTTTATCACCTTATTGTTTTACAGATTTCTTACAGGGATGACAAAGCTGGCTGCCTCATTAGCAACCATGATTAGATGAGAAGGATGTAATTTGAAATGTTTTGCAAAGCAAGCAGAATAAAATACCTTTAGGCATGTTAAGGAGCTGATGAAATCAGACACCAAAAGTGTCACAACTGTTTATGAAAGAAAAATAAAACGATAAGCTTTATGGGAAATGGAACTAGATGCTGGGTATATTTTTGAAAGAAGGCTCTTTTTTGGAAGAATGTTATTCCTTCATTGTTATTGAGATAACATAGCTGTTTATCCTTCTCCTTACACAGAAGGAACAGCTTGCATGGAAGAGACTGCTGATGTTCATTAAAGCAACAACTACAAACAGTTCTTCATGGCTATCTATAAATAGATCGTATTTACAGCCAAGAAGATGAAACAAAACTGAATCAAAATATTTAACCTCGAGCAGCTTGTGAGCCTGGTCCCTGTGGCTTTGCTGGTTAAAAACATCGTTGAGTGCATTTCTCTCCCAGCCGTCTGCTTGGACAGTAGATGGACAGGCTTCAGTCAGTGTATTCTGGTCTGGTTGGACAGTAGATGGACAGACTTCAGTCAGTGTATTCTGGTCTGGTTGGACAGTAGATGGACAGGCTTCAGTCAGTGTATTCTGGTCTGCTTGGACAGTAGATGGACAGGCTTCAGTCAGTGTATTCTGGTCTGGTTGGACAGTAGATGGACAGGCTTCAGTCAGTGTATTCTGGTCTGCTTGGACAGTAGATGGACAGACTTCAGTCAGTGTATTCTGGTCTGGTTGGACAGTAGATGGACAGACTTCAGTCAGTGTATTCTGGTCTGGTTGGACAGTAGATGGACAGACTTCAGTCAGTGTATTCTGGTCTGGTTGGACAGTAGATGGACAGACTTTAGTCCATGGAAAACATCCCCAGGTCATTCCCAACGGCTCATTTTAGTTTGTCAGCATTTCCTGCAGTTTCTGCCACAATTTAAGGGTCTTATTATAAACAACATGTTCCTTTAAGACTGTTGGGCAGTGAGTGAGGGTAGGATTTTTATAACTATGAAAACAACAGCATTATGTGTGTCTATTAAGATTAATGGGAATTTAACTAGTTCAACTTAGATTTTCTACACACACTAGGACTGGCTATATTTTAATTGATTATAAAAAAAAGATGATTCATGCGTAATAGACAATTATGTGTTCAGCTCCATGAAGACATCTGAACTTAATTAATGGGAAAATAAAGATGTTGCTTAAATGGTTTTATTTACGAGAAATGTCCCTAAAGCCAGCCCAGCCAAAAATGTAATCACAGTAACAATTCCCTGGCTTTTGCTTCAGGTAAGAGATACCAGCGCTTTCTTCAGTTAAGAGATACCAGCGCATTCTTCAGTTAAGAGATACCAACGTTTTGTTGCTCATCACTTCCCCAAAAAGTTAAATAAATAAATAATCTGGCACGGCCATTTTAAGGATTGTTCCCAGTTGACAACGTCCTTGTGAGAATCACTCTATGCAGTGTTGAATGGCTTTTTGATTAGAGTAATTTATGCGTGAGTGTGGTGGTGATGAACGTAGAACATGTTTAGTGTGACTGCGTGTGCTTGCTCTCCAGCCCCCATAGGTCTCTGTTGGCTCTCTGTCTCACCTACGACCCCTGACTGCACTGCTAGGGGGAGAGCCATGCTTTATAAAACTGAAAAATGACTCCTTCGGTTGTTAAGATTATACACCTGTATTTAGAGTGGTTGAATTTATTCTGAAATAAAAAAAACAGACTGCTCCTCTCTCTCTCTCTCTCTCTCTCTCTCTCTCTCTCTCTCTCACACACACGCACACAGACAAATAATATAAACGAATGAGGATAATATTTTCAAGCTCTTGCATACACATAAATAAGCTCACTTACAGAAGTCAGATTAAAAAATATATCAATATGAAGTCATACCCCACACACGTATACACACACACACACACACACGCAAATGCACACACACAGACACACACACCCAAATAAAGGGATGAGGATAATATTTTCAAAATCTTGCATAATCCTGTTAAGCCAGATCACACACCAGCTTTGAAAGCCTTTGCTTTCCGACCTAATTCCCCAAACCATCCGTCCTCCACTGCAGCTGGGACACTGCCCCCCCGGTGAGTCTGCCTGTCTGGGACACCGTCTGCTCCAAATCCCCCTGACCTTCCTCTCCATCCTTCACTACCAAGCCAGGGTTTCGGACGCCTGCAAATCCCCTGTTTTACAAAAAGCAAGCTCTGTCCAATCCGGTCTTCACTTTGGGGCCTAATTCCCAAAGGGAAGGTTGAAAGTGCTAAAAATAAACACTGTTGTTCCACAACTAGGGAAGGAGCACATTGCCTGGGAGCTGGGGATGAAAGTGTGGCAAGGTAACCTAGATGGACACAGCCTGGCTGACCACCTTCTGCTGCTTCAGATTAACAGTGAGAGCAGATGAAACAATAAAGCTGTATCATGTCACTGTTTCATATTTCAGCTAAAGTCACCTGTCCATAAATAGCCCCTCACCATCACAGGCAGCTTTAGTTTGAAAGGGTTGTTGTTCAAGATGTAACACATCAGAGTGACACACTGGCCTTTGTCTTGATGAGTAGAATAGTGTAAGGAATGAAGATGGAGGTGAGAAATATGTCCTTACAGGACTTACAGGAGGAAAGATCGGAAGAACTCAAGAATTCATTACATACTGCACCTTTAAGACATGTTTCCCTTTGAACCCCCCCATCCCTCCCCCATTGCCCTGGTAACCAAACACCTTTATAGATGTTTTTTTTTTATTATTTTTTTCAACGATTGTTATTGAAATGATTCGTGAGTTGTTGATTTTATTTCTCTGTTGGAGCATATGCTCTTCATAGTGTATGTCCTCTCTTTGCCTCTGCCTGATGTAGACACAGTCCTCTCTTTGCCTCTGCCTGATGTAGACACAGCCCTCTCTCTGCCTCTGTCTGATGTAGACACATTCCTCTCTCTGCCTCTGCCTGATGTAGACACATTCCTCTCTCTGCCTCTGCCTGATGTAGACACAGTCCTCTCTCTGCCTCTGCCTGATGTAGACACAGTCCTCTCTCTGCCTCTGTCTGATGTAGACACAGTCCTCTCTCTGCCTCTGCCTGATGTAGACACATTCCTCTCTCTGCCTCTGCCTGATGTAGACACAGTCCTCTCTCTGCCTCTGCCTGATGTAGACACAGTCCTCTCTCTGCCTCTGCCTGATGTAGACACATTCCTCTCTCTGCCTCTGCCTGATGTAGACACAGTCCTCTCTCTGCCTCTGCCTGATGTAGACACATTCCTCTCTCTGTTTCTATTTCTTACCTCACATTCTTCCTTCCCTTTGAAACCCTCTTATCAGGGGAGAGTCTCTTGGTGAACGTTGTCTTGTTAAATTAGGTTGTTTCTGGAAGAATAAAGGAGAAGAGAAATCTATACATTTGAAGGTAGAAGCTCCCGTGATCCTTAGCTTCCATGAAAACAGGTTGAAATATGGATTGGCTGCATTGTAGGTTAAACTGCTAGTGAACTGTGCACTCAAACAAGGGAGGCATGCCTGGCTGGCTGAGGTGGAGGTGGAGTTTTAATTGGCTCTTTGTAGGAAAAGAAAAACCAAAGGAAGGGGCTGATCTAATTACAGCGTTAACTTTTCCTCAACCTCTTCCTCATTCAATTATCTCACTATAACTGCACAAAAAAACAAGAAATAGACTTTGTGTTTGCCTGTGTTACCAAGGTGTATGCGTGTGTGTGTGTGTGTGTGTGTGTGTGAGAGTGTGTGTGTGTGTGTGTGTGTGTGTGTGTGTGTGTGTGTGTGTGTGTGTGTGTGTGTGTGAGGTTCTACTTTATGGCTCATATATTCAAGCACACTGGCACACAATCGTGAGGAGTTCCTATGTCTTCATGAGTCCCCATGCCCCCTGTAGGACAAATACAAAACAGAGTGGAGGGTTTCCATGGCCCCTGTAGGACAAATACAAAACAGAGTGGGGGGTTTCCATGGCCCCTGTACGTCAAATACAAAACAGAGTGGGGGGTTTCCATGCCCCCTGTAGGACAAATACAAAACAGAGTGGGGGGACAAATACAAAACAGAGTGGGGGGTTTCCATGGCCCCTGTAGGACAAATACAAAACAGAGTGGAGGGTTTCCATGGCCCCTGTAGGACAAATACAAAACAGAGTGGAGGGTTTCCATGGCCCATGTAGGACAAATACAAAACAGAGTGGAGGGTTTCCATGGCCCCTGTACGTCAAATACAAAACAGAGTGGGGGGTTTCCATGCCCCCTGTACGTCAAATACAAAACAGAGTGGGGGGTTTCCATGCCCCCTGTAGGACAAATACAAAACAGAGTGGGGGGTTTCCATGTCAACTGGACCTATGACATCACTGATCACATTCCAAAGCAGACACTTCTATGGGAGGCCACTCTTCTGAAGAAACGAAGAGGACATAGACAGAGAGAGAGAGAGGATTGCAAAGAATCTCTTTGCTCCTAGAACATATTTTACTGTTTTTACTTATTTCATTCGACCACTTTCTCCTGAAGTTCTCTTGCCTGCTGTTGTTGTCATCATCCAGGAAGGTGGCAGATTCACTTCAAAGGACTCTCCTCTCCTCTTTCATCCTGATTCAAAACGCACGCCTCTGAAAAGCTGTTGATGAGCGCAGATCGGTTTTCTGTCTTGAACAGGAAGGGAATTTCAATCCTAATCCGTGATGCCTGTCTGAAAAACACAGGCGGATTTCAAACACTTTGTCTGTTTGGTGTTCAAAGGGGATTTGGTGCAGCCGATTATTATCTTGTTTATTGATATATACAATAACACTATCAGGTATTGATTATGTTCTTATTGATATATACAGTAACACTATCAGGTATTGATCATGTTCTTATTGATATATACAGTAACACTATCGATTATGTTCTTATTTATATTTACAGTAACGCTATCAAGTATTGATTGTGTTCTTATTGATATATACAGTGACACTATCAGGTATTGATTGTGTTCTTATTGATATATACAGTGACACTATCAGGTATTGATTGTGTTCTTATTGATATATACAGTAACACTATCAGGTATTGATTATGTTCTTATTATATATACAGTAACACTATCAGGTATTGATTGTGTTCTTATTGATATATACAGTAACACTATCAGGTATTGATTGTGTTCTTATTGATATATACAGTGACACTATTAGGTATTGATTATGTTCTTATTGATATATACAGTAACACTATCAGGTATTGATTGTGTTCTTATTGATATATACAGTAACACTATCAGGTATTGATTATGTTCTTATTGATATATACAGTAACACTATCAGGTATTGATTATGTTCTTATTGATATATACAGTAACACTATCAGGTATTGATTGTGTTCTTATTGATATATACAGTAACACTATCAGGTATTGATTGTGTTCTTATTGATATATACAGTAACACTATCAGGTATTGATTGTGTTCTTATTGATATATACAGTAACACTATCAGGTATTGATTAAGTTCTTTCTCTCTATCTCTTTAACAGACGTTTCTTCTCATCCCTCTCTTTATGTCTCTTCACTCGTTCACGTATGTTTTAGCCACTCTATCCCATAGCTCAGTATTTTGGTCTTTACTAGTTGTTACTTTATCAATTTAGAAATTGGTTTAAAATGTTGTAAACCACAGAAGAATAACTACTTGAGACAACAAAAAGAGTATTTACAAAATGGCGCACCTGTCTGGCCTGATTACTCATGTCCCCCACTCAGCATGCCTACCTGCCTGTCTTTGCAGTGATTCACCATAAAGGCTATTATTCACCGGGAGATCGCTGGGATCCATGACAACACAGCAGCCACTCAACAGTGAAAGGGCAATCTGATGTGAAACCTGAAGCTGTGTAGGTTTACAATCTCAAAGAGAGCCTTTGTTCAATCTGGTATGAAACCTGAAGCTGTGTAGGTTTACAATCTCAAAGAGAGCCTTTGTTCAATCTGGTATTAAACCTGAAGCTGTGTAGGTTTACAATCTCAAAGAGAGCCTTTGTTCAATCTGGTATGAAACCTGAAGCTGTGTATGTTTACAATCTCAAAGAGAGCCTTTGTTCAATCTGGTATGAAACCTGAAGCTGTGTAGGTTTACAATCTCAAAGAGAGCCTTTGTTCAATCTGATGTAAAACCTGAAGCTGTGTAGGTTTACAATCTCAAAGAGAGCCTTTGTTCAATCTGGTATGAAACCTGAAGCTGTGTAGGTGTACAATCTCAAAGAGAGCCTTTGAAGTGACATCAGCCTTTGAAGTGACATCAGCCTCCATTCCAGAGAGTTCATCAAGCACTCTGCCTCCTCTCCTCCCTCCTCTCCTCCTTCCTCTCTTCCTTCCTCTCCTCCCTCCTCTCCTCCCTGCTCTCCTTTCTGCTCTCCTCTCTTCTCTCCTCCCTGCTCTCTTCCCTGCTCCACACAGCAGAGCCACAAACGAGTATAGCTGTTCCAGCAACCCCCCTTCCTCTGCTGCTGGAACAGCTGGAAGGATAAGCCGTTTGTCCTGGAAGGATCTACACAGCAGGGGAAGCTTGTCGCCTATCCATTGATTAGCCCGGAGCTAGAGATTTACAAAAAAGAAAAGAAAAGAAAAGTAAAGAAAGGAAAAGTAAAGAAAAGGAAGAGGCTGCATTTTGATTGGTTCAGGGTTCGTTTTGCTGCGGGGGATCATTTTGATACTTTCAACAACTTTTAGTTTTTTTTACAGCACAAAACTGTGGACTCAATACAGGCCCACCTGCATGTTTCAATAGATACCTGTATGTTTCGAGTATATATATATATATGTATATATATATATATATATATATATATATATATATATATATATATATATATATATATATATCGTATGAAGGCGGTTTAGATGGAAATGATGGCGGTTTAGATGGACATGATGGCGGTTTAGATGGAAATGATGGCGGTTTAGCTGGACATGATGGCGGTTTAGATGGACATGATGGCGGTTTAGATGGAAATGATGGTGGTTTAGATGGACATGATAGGTGTATAGATGGAAACGATGGCGGTTTAGATGGACATGATGGTGGTTTAGATAGACATGATGGCGGTTTAGATGCATCAACATGATGGCAGCTTTGATGGGTCGTGGAAGGAGAGTCCTTCTGAACATTACAGTTTCTTGCGAGGCTCTTGGGTTGAGCCTGTAGGTTGGCAATAAAGAAATGTGAAGACTACAACTAAGATGAATCTGAGAGACGAGCAGATGGTGTGACTGATTTATTACACAGGAGCACTCTAATGAACGAGCACCATGCAGAAGTCACAAGATAACACATACCGTACGTCAAGCCTACAGAAGCTAACAGAACAACTTAGAAAAGCACTATATAAATATAATGAATTATTATTATTATTAAGTCGACCCATCTAAACCACCATCATGTCGACCCATCTAAACCACCATCATGTCGACCCATCTAAACCACCATCATGTCGACCCATCTAAACGCCCATCATGTCCATCTAAACTACCATCAGGTCCATCTAAACTACCATCATGTCGACCCATCTAAACCACCATCATGTCGACCCATCTAAACGCCCATCATGTCCATCTAAACTACCATCAGGTCCATCTAAACTACCATCATGTCGACCCATCTAAACCACCATCATGTCGACCCATCTAAACCACCATCATGTAGACCCATCTAAACCACCATCATGTCCATCTAGACCACCATCATGTCGACCCATCTAAACCACCATCATGTTGACCCATCTAAACCACCATCATGTCCATCTAAACCACCATCATGTTGACCCATCTAAACCACCATCATGTTGACCCATCTAAACCACCATCATGTTGACCCATCTAAACCACCATCATGTCCATCTAAACCACCATCATGTCCATCTAAACTACCATCATGTCCATCTAAACCACCATCATGTTGACCCGTCTGAACCACCATCATGTCAACCCGTCTGACAGAGGCTATGTCGTTTGGTTTTTTAAAATATATTTCTTCTTGTCTTGGTAAATTCAACTTTAGGGGCAACGTTTTTGTGACGCAAAGGCTTGACTCACAGTGCAAATGGAATGTGACGAATATTACCCCACGACATAGTTTCAATTTGGGCCCTAGTTTTTGAGTTACGGTGCAATATATATGCAAATGTAGTTAATTTTACTTTTCAGAGTAAGTTCTCATTTCCGTGAGTTTCTTTTAAAGGGTCAGAGCATTGACTTCTTACTTTAGGTTCTCAAAGCAGACAAATCTCTCTTCCACTGATTGAACAAACAACCTCATCACATTATTAACAACTTCTTGTAAATAAGGAAGACAATAATAACACTTGTCAATAAACATCCTGTGTTTAATTGGATTATTTAATTTGACGCAAATCTAATTTGAAGTTAATCTCCAAACTTCTGTCATAGAAACTTATATGGTATTACTATGTGGCATGTAGGATATGTGTTGAAACAATATGTAGAAGAATGAGACATTTTGTATGAAT
>CM030177.1:21032274-21082274 GCA_017639675.1 Aplochiton taeniatus
CACACCATATATAATGTCTCCCCCCCCCCCCCCCCCCCCCCCCCACACACACACACACACACACACACACACACACACCTGTTTGGGGTCTTTCACCTCCTTGTAATGTGGCCCTGACACTGCTGTCCTCTCCACCTGGGTCCTTGAGCAGAAGTGTGTGTGTGTGTGGGGGGGGGGCTGCTATTGTGTTGGCTGTGTGAAGTATGTTTCTATTTCTCTCTCTCTCTATCAGCCTTTTTTTCTTGATGTACGTGTATCTCTACCTCTCTCTCTCTCTCTCTCTCTCTCTCCTTTCTGTCTCTTTCTTTCTCTTAATCTCCATCCATCTAAACCTGTATATTTGATTTCTCTTTGCTGTCTCTCTGGCCTTGTTCCCTCTCTTTCCAGCCATCTTTAATTCTGCATGGGTGCTCTCAGGCACATTCGGGGGTACTATGTCTACGTGAATGAACCTCCAAACTCCATTTACTTTGTCTCCAGCTACTATCGGCACCTCCGCTACTAAACACAGACCCTAAGATCCAGGCTGATCCTCCTGGCTTTTATTCATTGTGGTGTTCTTCATGGCTAGCACCCCCTTCCTCTTAAGTGCTCTCTGGAGAGGGTCAAGGGCCGGGGTTGATGTTGATCGATGGCTGCTTGTGACATCCGTGGCGTTACATCAAAAAGCTATTTCCTCTCTGTCGGGCAGTGTTCCAGAAATCATCTCTAGGAGGAGGATGGACAACACAACCTGGCAACCCAACAACCATCTCTAGGAGGAGGATGGACAACACAACCTGGCAACCCAACAACCATCTCTAGGAGGAGGATGGACAACACAACCTGGCAACCCAACAACCATCTCTAGGAGGAGGATGGACAACACAACCTGGCAACCCAACAACCATCTCTAGGAGGAGGATGGACAACACGTAAGGAATTACCACCACATTGCATGAGAAATGATTTAGTCTTCAAACAGCAAAACAGCTTTGTCATACAATTATACATTGTTTGTAATTATATGTGCGGACAGTGGAATTCAATGCATGTTACAACAGAGGTGAAATATCCTGTTTTGCTGATGGGGAGCTATAATGCAATCGTCTTTTGTAACCCTTGTGAGCTTAAGGTTGACCTTCCAGTCACGAGGATGACATTGTTCTCAAACTCCCCTTCAGAACAACAATTAGCTAGTCAAAGAATGAAAATGTCAAATCAGCTGAATGTCACATGTTGTTTTCAACATGGTGTCATTTAATGAATACAATAATTAGAGACCAGCAGGGACTCCCTAGTCCTGCTTGTCAAACACAGTCATTATGCTTTTTAATATATATAATTAAGTTCCCACGTTAGGATATGTCTGTGTGGGGATTTCTGCTACATTGCAGAAGATGTAGACATATTATCCTCTAATATTACACGATGAGAAAGGCTGCATTGGATCCACTGTTCTAAAGCTACTTTGTCTATCTTTAATAGTATCTTTAATCTGTTCTTATTTCTTATAACTAATATAACGAAGACGTCAACATTGATTTACTGGAAACATCACATTTCCATCCACTAATCCATCCCTCCCTCCCTCCCTCCCTCCCTCCCTCCCTCCCTCCCTCCCTCCCTCCCTCCCTCCCTCGCTCCCTCCCTCCCTCCTTCCCTCCTTCCCTCCCTCCATCCCTCTCTCCTTCCCTCCCTCCCTCCCTCCCTCCATCCACCCATCCATAACACAGATTAGACCCGTCTGCCCAGTTTTGGTGTACTAGGTGAAGGGGAAGTATATTGCTGAGGAATCTGGTTTTTGCCTTTGGGGTGTTGATGTAGTCTCTGATTGTCCCTGTGTATCCAGCAGCTTATTGCTGCTAGCAGAAGCTGTGGGTGCTGTTGGTCTTGTCTGGTAGATTGGCAAGCTTCCAGCTCACATTTTGGCAGAACCTCAGTGAGAAAAGAAAATATCTGCATTTTCCAAAACAGGTGCTCATAACCGTAATAACAAAACATACCTATAATTCATATATCTATATTATATCTATACTCTCTCCCTCCCTCCATCCCTCCCTCCCTCCCTCTCTCCCCTCTCCCCTCCTTCCCTCACTTTATCATCATTATATTGGCGTTCTGCTTTATCTACTGAAGTGGCTGATCATGTGTCTGCCAGGGGGAAAAGGCATTAGAGACAGAAA
Organism: Aplochiton taeniatus; assembly: GCA_017639675.1. NCBI lineage: Eukaryota > Metazoa > Chordata > Actinopteri > Galaxiiformes > Galaxiidae > Aplochiton > Aplochiton taeniatus. The sequence goes on from CM030177.1 coordinate 21,034,440, forward strand.
ACACATCTCATCTAGATGCAGAAGAGAAGATCTGCACTTCCGTCTGCTTTTCACCATCCAGCTCCACACATGATAAACACAGACTGGGCTCTCCTGTGATGACAGAGTGACTTAGGCACGTCCTCAGCTCTCGATTCAGAGTGTTTTCAGGGCTTCAACATTCACACCTGCACAAACTGCTTTGGATTGAAGTAGCCCTTTGCTTCAAGAGACTCCAATGTGTTAAAACTCATTTGAAACTCAAGTTGATTTATTGCTATTCAAAAACGTAGATTAGTATTTAGATGACACTGTAGTTAGAAGGAGAACATACTATAGTTGGGAGGAGGACATACTACAGTAAGATGGAAGACATACTGTAGTTAGAAGGACAGCACGGAATGTAATTCATTCTACAACCTTGCCTTTTTTGCTTTGTGGGACCCCCAATAATAAAGCATTATTATTATTTATTTTTATTTTTTGATCGCTTATAATATTATTATCTTAATTTCTTGGTTCCTATTAAAAAAGCGATTCTCAGACCCAGTATAACTTCGTGCAACTGGATGACCTGAAGAGATCCTTGTTTGTATGCAACAAAGTGAAGTCTAAATGTAATTAATGTGAAGTGCTGTACCTCTTAAGTTAGACTGAGGATGTCATCAACAGGAAAGAAATACGCTCTGGCTGACAGGTCTGTTTCCTTGCATTAAAATGTTGATGTATGATATCGTGAGCTATTTAACACTTTAAAAGAGATGCTTCTCTTCATTTATTATTATTATTTTTTTTTTTTAACTTTTGAAACGGTAAATCAGATCCAATTTTTAACCTGGTTACATCTACAGTCACCAACACTTTAGCATTTTCATATTATGAATTAGACGTTGTAAAGATGATCCATGGGCCATTAGCAAAATGGTTTGTTGCAGTAACAATCAACACTATTGCTCTCCATGTCACAAGCAGGAGATCAATCCCCCCATGCTGGAACACACGCTGTTCATTGAAGCCTGGGGGATTGTCAGTTTTCCCCACAAGCCCCAGGCCTGAAGAGTCTTCCTGGATGTGTGTGTGTGTGTGTGTGTGTGTGTGTGTGTGTGTGTGTGTGTGTGTGTGTACAGAGAGGATGTTGAGCCTCCCTGTCACTGGCTGGAGACTCAATCCCATTGATTTATAAAGCAGTCTCTGCCGTGAGCTGCAACAACAAGACACTGCATTGCACTGCATCCGGGCGCCGGCGCCTCCCTGGGCTACAAATCCGCAGCGCGTCCTCTCACTGTGCTGAGGTATGGTGAGGTATCTTCCTCTTACTGTGCTGAGGTATGGTGAGGTATCTTCCTCTTACTGTGCTGAGGTATGGTGAGGTATCTTCCTCTTACTGTGCTGAGGTATGGTGAGGTATCCTCCTCTTACTGTGCTGAGGTATGGTGAGGTATCTACCTCTTACTGTGCTGAGGTATGGTGAGGTATCCTCCTCTCACTGTGCTGAGGTATGGTGAGGTATCTTCCTCTCACTGTGCTGAGGTATGGTGAGGTATCTACCTCTTACTGTGCTGAGGTATGGTGAGGTATCCTCCTCTTACTGTGCTGAGGTATGGTGAGGTATCTTACTGTGCTGAGGTATGGTGAGGTATCTACCTCTTACTGTGCTGAGGTATGGTGAGGTATCCTCCTCTTACTGTGCTGAGGTATGGTGAGGTATCTACCTCTTACTGTGCTGAGGTCTGGTGAGGTATCCTCCTCTTACTGTGCTGAGGTATGGTGAGGTATCTTCCTCTTACTGTGCTGAGGTATGGTGAGGTATCTTCCTCTTACTGTGCTAAGGTATGGTGAGGTATCTTACTGTGCTGAGGTATGGTGAGGTATCTACCTCTTACTGTGCTGAGGTATGGTGAGGTATCTTCCTCTTACTGTGCTGAGGTATGGTGAGGTATCTACCTCTTACTGTGCTGAGGTATGGTGAGGTATCCTCCTCTTACTGTGCTGAGGTATGGTGAGGTATCTTCCTCTTACTGTGCTGAGGTATGGTGAGGTATCCTCCTCTTACTGTGCTGAGGTATGGTGAGGTATCCTCCTCTTACTGTGCTGAGGTATGGTGAGGTATCCTCCTCTTACTGTGCTGAGGTATGGTGAGGTATCTTCCTCTTACTGTGCTGAGGTATGGTGAGGCATCTACCTCTTACTGTGCTGAGGTATGGTGAGGTATCCTCCTCTTACTGTGCTGAGGTATGGTGAGGTATCTTTCTCTTACTGTGCTGAGGTATGGTGAGGTATCCTCCTCTTACTGTGCTGAGGTATGGTGAGGTATCTACCTCTTACTGTGCTGAGGTATGGTGAGGTATCCTCCTCTTACTGTGCTGAGGTATGGTGAGGTATCCTCCTCTTACTGTGCTGAGGTATGGTGAGGTATGTACCTCTTACTGTGCTGAGGTATGGTGAGGTATCCTCCTCTTACTGTGCTGAGGTATGGTGAGGTATCTTCCTCTTACTGTGCTGAGGTATGGTGAGGTATCTACCTCTTACTGTGCTGAGGTATGGTGAGGTATCTTCCTCTTACTGGGCTGAGGTATGGTGAGGTATCTACCTCTTACTGTGCTGAGATATGGTGAGGTATCCTCCTCTTACTGTGCTGAGGTATGGTGAGGTATCTACCTCTTACTGTGCTGAGGTATGGTGAGGTATCTTCCTCTTACTGGGCTGAGGTATGGTGAGGTATCTACCTCTTACTGTGCTGAGGTATGGTGAGGTATCCTCCTCTTACTGTGCTGAGGTATGGTGAGGTATCTTCCTCTTACTGTGCTGAGGTATGGTGGGGCATCTTCCTCTTTCTGTGCTGAGGTATGGTGAGGTATCTTCCTCTTACTGTGCTGAGGTATGGTGAGGTATCTTCCTCTTACTGTGCTGAGGTATGGTGGGGCATCTTCCTCTTACTGTGCTGAGGTATGGTGAGGTATCTTCCTCTTACTGTAGTCTCCCATCAGAGCAGGGGGCTCTTAGTATTTCATCTCACAGAATTAGTCTGAATAGAACAGACATTCCTATTCCTTTCCAGGAAATGCAAAGTAGAGACAGTAGCTGTGTGGTTGCCCTGGGAACGGGCCTGTTGGCTGTGGGTCAGGTGAAAGGCTGGGGCATCATGCCCATTCACACTGGGGGGGGGGGGGGTGTCACTGTCATACTGCATCCTTAATCAACCATACAGTCCACTGTCATACTGTATCATTAATCAACCATACAGTCCACTGTCATAATGTATCCTTAATCAACCATACAGTCCACTGTCATACTGTATCATTAATCAACCATACAGTCCACTGTCATACTGTATCCTTAATCAACCATGCAGTCCTCTGTCATACTGTATCCTTAATCAACCATACAGTCCACTGTCATAATGTATCCTTAATCAACCATACAGTCCACTGTCATAATGTATCCTTAATCAACCATACAGTCCACTGTCATAATGTATCCTTAATCAACCATACAGTCCACTGTCATAATGTATCCTTAATCAACCATACAGTCCACTGTCATAATGTATCCTTAATTAATATCAACATGCATACAGAGAAAAAGATGCCTCGACACAAATGGAGGAAGGAAGCTGTTGTTTGCACGCTCTGTCCTTTTGTTTCTCAGGAAAATATTCTTTTTTTTATACACAATTTATTGCCTTTTCATTTACAGTTTTCCTGGTATTCTAGGAATTGACTCCTGCGGTTTGTGTGTGGACCAGTTGGAATCTAACAGGAGGCATCTCGGCTAAGATAATAAGCCAACTAATTAACTTCAGTAAGGCATTCAAACACACACACACACACACACACACACACACACACATACACACACACACACACACACACACACACACACACACACACACACACCAAAACAGAGAACTAGCGAGGGACGTAAAAGCAGAGCAGGGTTTAGTTTACCCCACAGACACCCCTAGTTGTCTTCTCTATGTGCTCGCATCCTCATTAAAATAGAAAAAAAAATTACACTTTTTCAATGGAGTCTTTTAGTCATACACCAAACCAATTTTAGATTTCCTTTTTCCATGTGGATTACACTTTTGCCCCTTGATAAATGAAGAATACCTTACACGCATGGACCGGACACAGTAATTCTAAAAATCATTAAAGCAAGACAATTAAGATGATGTGGTTTTAATGAGGCTTTGGCATCAAACTGAACTTCATGAGAACATTTGGTGAGACCAGGCTGAGTGTGCTCTGGCCCTCTGCTGCCGGGGCTGGGATTAATCGTCTAGTATGTTCAAATGTGTGTGTTTGTGTGTGTGTGTGTGTGTGTGAACCAAACACACAGGAAAGGATCAGCACCAGCACAAGGCACTTACAATGATGATGTTTGTCCATGTGTTCTGCCATAAGGCAGGAAGTCACACAATGGAGAGACAATTAGATCCATGAAGAAAGCCATGACCGTCTGTCACTTGGTAACGGTGCCCTTACTATTTCCAGAGAAGCACCCACACTTGTCTATCTGTGTTTGTGTGTCTGTGTGTGTGTGTGTGTATGTGCGTGTGTGTGTGTGTTTGTTGGTGTGTGTGTGTGCGCTTCCGTGCGTGCATGCTTGCGTGCATGTGTGTGTGGGTGTGTGATTGTGTGTGTGTATGTGTGTGTGTGTGTGTGTGTGTGTGTGTGTGTGTGTGTGTGTGTGTGTGTGTGTGTGTGTGTGGGGGGGGGGGGGGGGGGGGGGTGTGTGATTGTGGGTGTGCTACTTACATTATTCGGTTCTGGGTTTCAATGTTAATTGGTCTCTGTGGTTTTTGATTTGGAAGGGCTCCATGGAATGAAGACTATCTGTATTCATTAAAGAACCACCACTTAAATAGTCACATTAGTTAATTGTTTTACAAAATGTGGTTCAGCTCTATCAACAAGAACCTTTAATAAAAGAACTATGAATATACTATCTGATCATTGGAGTCAGCATGAATATGAACTATGAATACACCTTCAGATCCATGGAGTCAGCATGAATACTGTCTAAAATGTGTCAGATCTTAAGGTGTTGGTGCGATACACAGATAAACTACACCTGACAAGGGCCCATTTGAGAGGGAACCTTGTCTCTCATTTCTCCACTGGAGGGTTACAAAATGATGCAGTTGATTTGTCTCCCGCTTGCATCGCTCTCACCCAGGCAATTGGGTTAGGGACTGACTTATTTATCTACCTGATTTGGGGTCTTTTAACATCTCATGTGGAAAGCACTATTTGTAAGTCTCTTTGAATCGAAGTGTCTGCTAAATGTCATGTACAGTGACAGTAATTTAGAATGACTGTAATGTAATATAATATAGAATGACTGTACTGTATTGTTATGTAATGCCTGTACTGTAATGTAATGTAATGTAATACCTTTAATGTAATGTAATGTCTGTATTGTAATGTAATGAATAATGACTGTACTGTAATCTAATGTAACGTAATACCTGTAATGTAATGTGATATAATTGAATGGCTGTAATGTAATGTTATGAAAGTAATGTAATGTAATGCCATGTAATATAAAGCCCCCCCCCCCCCCCCCTCGTTTTTTCAAGCATTGCCAACCAGCCAATCTGCTTGTATTGTGTTAATGTATTTGGTTCATGCAACCTACCTACCCTACTCTTTCCGATTTCTAATTTGTTTATTGACATCAACAGAACAAAAGGATGTGTACCTTCTAAAAAAGACTATGAACCCAAACATTATTGAACAATTACCTATAAGTCTTCGGTATAATATGAGACTGAGATGTGACATCTAAAATGTATGAATGAGGCACGAGAGTTCTGACTGGAGGGTCTTAAGGCGTTCCCCCACTATTCTTTACGTCACTGTAATCTGCATGGATTGGCTGAGCGCGGTGCCTTTTTTTTACTCTCTTGAGTTCTGCTACACCGACCACACAGATTCCAACTGCAACTGGAATTTCAGCGTCTCCACGTAAGCCTGTCATTTCTTATTACACGCTTAGGGTATTCAAAGGCGAATTTCAATGAATCGTTCGCTTCTTTTTGGAAAACGATGTGGATTATGATTGTCGCTACATTGGCAAGTTAAAGTGCAGGCTATATGCTTCAGTAATAAGGAACTGACTAGAGTACTGCAGTAGATGAAGCTGAAACTGAACCTATTGACAATTGAATATATGTTGGGTTATGCCTTGTTCGCCTTTTTCTAATGTAATTTCAATCATTCGGTGAACCGATATAGGCTATTTTATTGTATTGCTTGATTTTAGTTTTCTCATTTCACCACGTGTGTTGTTTTCCGTGTTCGAATTGGTCAAATTGTGTAGGTAGTTTTGACATTGCTTAGACTCTAACTTATTTTGGCACCATTTTCAGGTGAATCCCGTCCCAGACATGATCTCAATGTGAAGTGACATAACACAGCGTGGTGGCAAGTATTGCTCATCGACTTTAATATTTCTCAAAATAGAAGATCTTCAAATCTTTAGGCCTACTCCACGAAATGAGTGCTCGGACAGCCAAAGCTATGGGACTCTCGGTGCCCCCCTGTTCATTCAATGGGACCACACACACCAACAGAACCTGCATCGAAAAAGTGGACCAGTTGTTTGAGTCTTTCTCTTCCACCGCTGTGCTTATCGTACTCGTTACAGTCATCATCGGGGTCATCGTCGTTTCTCTCCTCACTTTCCACTTTCACAAAAGGAAGATGAAAAAGCGCAAGATACTGAAAGCGCAAGAGGAGTATGAAAGGGATAACTGCAGCCCCAAGGCGACCAAAGGACAGCCTCTAGTCAGGCAGACTATGATGGTGAGACCCGGACCACGAGCAGCCGATGCGGCACAGAAAAGTAAAAAGAATGTACCGCCTCAAGAATATTGTGTGTCGCCACATCCCTCAGGGGACGGTTCCAAAGCTGACACAAGAAGCACGAGACACGAAAATGTCCAGGTCTTGCAATCTGTGCTGGTATCTTGATAATACATTTAGCCTACCTTACAATTTTCCCCCAGGAATTTGTAAAAAATATGGCCACAGCATATACTTCATTTTAAAGATGCAATAACCTACACGCATGAACAATGTTCATCTAACATCAATGATTGGACTGCCAAAAATGGCGCAAGCCCCCTCAATGCAAGTGGCACTATCCACGACTCCCAATTGTTCAGTGTATATAGGCCTATTACTTACCATAGGCTATACATTTTGTTGCTGCGCTCTTCTTGGATAAGACTTACATCAATGTTCATATACATTGTTGGTTCTTGCTGTATTGTATTGGGACGTCTAGTTGTTAAATTAACAGCAGCTATGGCTGCGCAACGCAACGCTATGTAACGGTGGGTATTTGTGAAGGCGAAGTGGAATGTTTGTGGAGCTGTTCAGTGCTGAGGTTCTGAAACGTCTTGGGGACTGAAAAGCCGCTTTCTTTACGCACGGACGACCGTGACATCATATATAGCCCCTTCAGTGTTCAGCCTCACGCGCTCGTCCTTTTTTCCATTCTAGTCCAGAACTTCTGCTATGAAAGTAAAGCTATATTATGTTGTTTACTGATAATATGAATACGTTTATCTACTTGTATTTTAGTTATTGTTAAGCTAGATAGGAACTTAAAGGCCTACATTTCTATTGACTCTATAGTTCATTAGAAGCCTATATAGTTTGTTAGACTGTTAGGCTAGTTGCTGCTATATATAGTGGTATAACCTGTTTAAGCTATACTCACGTTGCTGTAAACCAATAGCGAGATCTAAGTGTTCTTAAATACATCTCAAATTAAGCCTACTGTATAATGCCTGTTTTTCCATTTCTAACATTTATAGTTTAAAAGTGTCGATGTTAAAATGTACTATACGTATGTTCTTTAATAAATATTATAACATTTTTGAAACTCACTTTTTAGCGTATATGTTAAGCTGAATTAAGGACTTTTTCCTCAATAAACTCATGCTGGCATCCATTAAGTCAACACTTTTCCATTGAATTGCCCAAGGCAAAGCCACCGAATGGCTTATGAGTGAATACTTAACTTTAAAAATAGATTCCTATTGTTCTGAATAAAATAGTCAAACTAAGTTGAAGCTAAACCTTACCTTACCTGGGCCTAGATCCTGGTTTTACGTGAGGCCATATACGAGTTTGAAACAAGTGTAGAGAAAGTCTTGCAGAACTTTGATGATAAATCTTCCATGGGTTCATGATAATTATGACATGAAGTTATCAAGTATGTTTATGTTAAAGACTGGTATGCATTTCAATGACAGGAGACTATACAAATATAAATGTGATTAAACCGTTCCAGTCTGGAGCTCCGTTAATCCTTACCCCTCAGGCTCTCCTCTGCATCATATCAGTAGTGAACGAACAGACTACTGTATAAATGATTCCAGATGAACATGTTAAATAAAATCACCAACGTTTGAATGTTGAGGTTTGTTGTGGTAAGTTTGGGTAGCAACAGTATAGGGCAGGAACATTCATCATATACGAACATTACACTACATAGTTGAAGAGTAATAAGAATTCTGATTGATTGCATTACCTTAAAAAGGAAAAGGCTTCAGGCCACTCCATTAAATTGCGTTCCTTAGTTACATTCCTTGGAGTGAAAGTTATCATCAGTGCCTGACGTTATGGTTAACGTCTTCAAATTGATGAGAGCCCTGGTTGACATTTGCATCACCAGAATGTGAAACAACTGGAGGCTCTTATTTAGAAACGTAATCTGTTGCTACAGAAACAGTGGAAATACGAGAGTGGCGTTCAATGGGCCGCTAGCTCAAAACAGTTTACAGTACAAATAAATCAACTTTTCTACATCCAGTAAACTTGAAACACAACGATTTTGTTCAATTTACTGGAGCTTCTTATTCACAGAGCTAATCGGAGGGCCCACTGAGTCTTATTTATAGCATCCATTCTCTGCAGCTGCTCCAGCGAACGCCGTTTCGCACTATCAAATAATTGCATCTCCCCCGTAGCTTTTTCAATGGCAGCTTCTCTGCTTTCCCCCGTGGGTGCTGTCATACGTCCTGCAGCTCGACCATATTCTGTTCACGCTGTTAGTAGGGCTGGCTACTGTTGTACTATTGGCCTGTACTCATGCCGAAACCAATCGAGGAACACCATCTAGACAATCGTAAATAAAGCTAATGTAGGTGCTTTTTAAAGTACATTTTACATTAGGCCTAGCCTACAGCGTAATATAAACCACAATTTTGCTCTTTAAACTACAGACATTGTTAAATGGCACGTGGTTTACAATAATATCTAGTTAGAAGTACATTTCTTCAGACTGAACAGAGCCAGAGCCAGGCACGGCACTACACCGGGGCTAGGGGGGACTATAGCCCCATCACAAATGTGTGCAGCCCCAGTTAAGCCCCCTCAAGCATTTCGGTATTGTATATAGCTATTTTATGAAACATTATTTTCTTAGAACCCCACGTATTGGTCAAGCTCCCCTTTAGCCCTGGCGCCGTGCCTGGCCAGAGCTGTATAGGTAAGGTATGGATGGGATGGAGGCCTATTCGTAGACTGGCCTGTGAAGCCTATTTCTGGTTAGAGAGTGTATACGGCGGAGGGTTAAAGGACCGTACTGAGGGTGCAGGAACATTACTTACACAATTAAGCTGAAAGCGGTGCATTAGGGTGGATGGATATAGGGTTACACAAAGGAGATCCATACAATCAGAATAATAAAATCAATGCAGGAGTAAAACACTGTCAACCCAAAGTGGTGAATAGAGAATAACCAGGTAACCGAGGACGGGTCATGCAGCGTCTTAACGTTCTCACGGAAATAACTAAAGATTCCCGTTGTTTTGCATTGAATGTTTGTCATCCACGTCGTTCTAAAGTATCCATTTTATGGTTGTATGAAATTAGGGTACGTAGTGCCCTTTTCCTGTTCGGATCCTGGGAGTAAGCAGTCTTTTCTGCAGTATAAGTCTATTCCATTATAAACTACGGCCATACGGGAGAGGAGAGCGCAGGAGTGGTTTTGTGCTCTGAAACACTTTCGCCATCTAGTGGGCTCGATATCATTCATCTATTTTAAATCCTCAACTTAACATCTTCACCGTAAACTAAAATATAAGGCCAACAAATTATAACCTAATCACTATATAAATGCTTGTTTACAATGAACACACCTCCAACACAGTCTATTCGCGGCGATATTAACTGTAATCCAAAAAATGTCAGACTTCTTGTTAGAAATGTAGAAGTAACGTAGCCTAAGACTTTGATCTTAATTAGAATATATTTATAGCTGTATTTTTATCTTTTTTTTCATTATGAGTTATTTGATTTTATATTGCTCCACTATGTTAAATAGTATATTGCTCTTATTTTGTTTTGAATCAACGTATATAGGATACCTTTTTGTATTATTGTTGTTAAAAAACAATGAAGCATTGATAAGAGGGTCAAACAAATATTAGTGGGAGGATATTATCTTGGATCATCAACGGTAACATTTAACATACAACCAACAACGCATAATATGTAGACCGTAATGGTCCATAATGCAAGGTGGGATTCAGCAAGTATATGATCTATTTACAGTTGAAGCATAATGCTTACTAGACAGGCCTATAATGATTAAAATTATTTACTGTAAGCCTGGCCTACATTTTTTGATATATGGAGAAAAAAATTCTGAAAACCAGCAAAACATGGACACATTCTCATGCACTGCTTTAGAAAGTGTCAAACTGACCTTTAATCCTGCAGTCTTCTAATTACAGTAAGCATCAGCTCAGGCGGTGTGAGGACGACTAAAATTTAGCCATATCGAAGGACCTTCCTTCCTTGCCTAACTGCTTTCTCCTGGACAGCAACCTCGGCAATGGCGGATTACGACAACTACGATGACCGGGATCGGGCTTATGGTAGCTTTGGTGGGGGACGAGGGTAAGAAAATTAACGGTCGAGTTCAGTGCATTCTATTGCTTTGGTCCTGAATGTAAGAACTAGGCTCCAAATTGCGTCAATGCTGCAGAATTTTCGTCCTTTACCAAAAGACAGGCCTGCGTTTAGGGCCAGAACAGCGCCCAGCTCGTTACCGTGCTAATGAATGGGAAGCCGGCAGTGAGTGCTAGGAAAACTCGTGGATTATTTTTAGCTAGGAGGCAGTACTTTGAGGCTAACCAGCTACGCTCATGGTGGCTAGTTACCATTTGTAGAATAAATAAAAACTGCATATAAAATTGAATTGACATATGTGCATGTGAAATACATGTTGGGGTTATCAACTATTTGGGTCATTACCAGGCATTGCCAGCAGCGGGGCACTTAACGCCAAGTCTTCTGAATTAAAAAAGGAAGGCTGGCCGCACATGGACTACATGTTATGCTAATTGTAGCGGCAAGCTAGTCGTTGCCATTGCAATGCTAGCATTCTGGCTTCGGGTAATTTTAGCCGAGTTTTCCTTCTCGTTATGGCGATTTGGTCTATCAATGTTGCACTAGCTTGTACGGGCATCAGTAGAATGTAATATTTTGTGTATTTGTGTGGCTACTGCCGAAAACGTGTTCTAACTAGCTTTCCGATAGCATTAGCCAGCTAACGTAAATTGAACAGAAGGGTTTTTGTAGCATGTTGCTAGCTAGCTGACTAGATTAGCTATCTTGCTAAACGTAACGTTTAATATTTGCTGCGCTTTGCAGTTGGACCCAGTGTGGCCAGCATTGAATGCCATCGACAGGATTCAGTAGTCCGACAACACCTGTTCTGATTTTGCACGTAGCTAAGCATTTGTTCGGCCAGCGATGTGAAATTATTCATCCCTCTGCATTTAGATAGCTTATATTTGCAATCGACGTGATGCTTAAAAGGCATGGTGGCCTTGCCACGCCACCACAGACATATGCTCACGTTAGTGTTTAGTTCTTGCAGTCCAGCGTCAGAAATAGGTTTTAGGTCTATTTTCTTTGCTTATTGCAGTCCCGGACTCTCGGACATGTCACCAAATTAGAATGAGGAGATCCTAAGTCACGCAATAATTGCACAGTTCTCAGTCTCAATTCATTGTGCTGTCTGAATCAGAAAACAAATAATCAATTATTCTATTATTTGGCTTTTTTTCAGCATGGCAGTCAATAGATGTGAGACTAGTTTTGAAACCTGCCTTTCACAGAGGCGTGGGGCCGTTTTTGACAGTTGGGACGTTTAGAAAATCGATATTGGTCAAGTTTTTCGGTAAGATTGGTGTTGTTTTATTTAGGTACGACGTGTAATTTTTCGGCTGCCGAGGTTATTGAGGCTACCTCTGGTTAGCCTGAGAAATAGCTCCATGTTGCCAGATAACGTCCACATGGCCATGGATAGCCCTGTTCGCTGCTGCGTCAGTATTATGCTCAGCCATGTAGTTTGCACTGACACCAAAGGAATGTGTAAGGCATGCAGGACCTCATCGGCACAACCCCCTCCTTCCCATATTCAGACCACAGGACTCTGTCGGTGTAGCCATCATAGACACAGGTTATTCTCTGTTCATTTCTCCAGAGAAGCAAACACCCCTGAACATTTTTTGGGGTTGAGAATTCTATTTTATTAACCAAAGGGCCTTTTCGGGGGCACTGTGGTCCAAGACGCTTCTTTTAGGAAAGTGATTTGCTGCATGGGTTCAAATCCTGGCTGCTTTCACTGACACTACATGGGTTCAAATCCTGGTTGCTTTCACTCACACTACATGAGTTCAAATCCTGGTTGCTTTCACTCACACTACATGGGTTCAAATCCTGGTTACTTTCACTGACACTACATGGGTTCAAATCCTGGCATACGTCACTGCTGCATTTTATTCTACTCTTTTAACTGAAGAGCCATAAGGGGCAGGATAGGGGATAGCCTATTGAGAGCTGAAGGGAGGGTTAGGTGGCCATAGTCCTATTGAGAGCTGAAGGGAGGGTTAGGTGGCCATAGTCCTATTGAGAGCTGAAGGGAGGGTTAGGTGGCCATAGTCCTATTGAGAGCTGAAGGGAGGGTTAGGTGGCCATAGTCCTATTGAGAGCTGAAGGGAGGGTTAGGTGGCCTTAGCCCTATTGAGAGCTGAAGGGATGGTTAGGTGGCCATAGTCCTATTGAGAACTGAAGGGATGGTTAGGTGGCCATAGTCCTATAGAGAGCTGAAGGGAGGGTTAGGTGGCCATAGTCCTATTGAGAGCTGAAGGGAGGGTTAGGTGGCCATAGTCCAATTGAGAGCTGAAGGGATGGTTAGGTGGCCATAGCCCTATTGAGAGCTGAATGGGATGGTTAGGTGGCCATAGTCCTATTGAGAGCTGAAGGGAGGGTTAGGTGGCCATAGTCCTATTGAGAGCTGAAGGGAGGGTTAGGTGGCCATAGTCCTATTGAGAGCTGAAGGGATGGTTAGGTGGCCATAGTCCTATTGAGAGCTGAAGGGAGGGTTAGGTGGCCATAGTCCTGTTGAGAGCTGAAGGGATGGTTAGGTGGCCATAGCCCTATTGAGAGCTGAAGGGATGGTTAGGTGGCCATAGTCCTATTGAGAGCTGAAGAGGGAGGGTTAGGTGGCCATAGTCCTATTGAGAGCTGAAGAGGGAGGGTTAGGTGGCCATAGTCCTATTGAGAGCTGAAGAGGGAGGGTTAGGTGGCCATAGTCCTATTGAGAGCTGAAGGGAGGGTTAGGTGGCCATAGCCCTATTGAGAGCTGAAGGGAGGGTTAGGTGGCCATAGTCCAATTGAGAGCTGAAGGGAGGGTTAGGTGGCCATGATGGTTATAGTGTAGGGGCAGTCCTTCCACTAGTATGTATCATTTCTCTTAGAGGTGTGCATGTATATAATAAGATTAGAGTTTTGTTCCATGGCAGGGCTGGGGGAGACACACACACTGCACAGCTGACCTGTTTCTCAGAAGTGTGCGACAATGTAAATGACTACTTCATGTCTCCCATTGGCCCTGTTTTGAAAGACAACACTTGATGTTAGTATGAAGAGTCCATTCTTTCATTCCAGTTCTGTGTTTTGTTGGGCTGGCTCTCTGCAGACCTCGTGGTGGTGGTGGTGGTGGAGGAGGATCGGGTGCACCTCGCAGGCAGAAGGAGCTGCCCTCGGAGCCCCCTTACACGGCCTACGTGGGCAACCTTCCCTTCAACACCGTACAAGGAGATATAGATGCCATTTTCAAAGACCTCAGCGTCAGGAGTGTTCGGTTAGTTCGAGACAAAGAAACAGACAAGTTCAAAGGTGAGCAGCACATCATGTTTTGGTCTTCTGCTGTTCTGTTTCAGAGGTTTTAAATACAGGGCTCGCACTGGTCCTGTAAATACTTTAAGGTTTGTCAATTTGGAAGACTAAAACCATGTCCTCTTTAGTATTTAGAATTTTATAGTATGGGGCCTCAAATTATTAGCTTTAATATTTTCCCTTAATTGTAAATCAGCATTATGTAATTCAAGAAATGAATATGCCTGTAATGTCTCAGCTAGTGATCGGTAGAGACTGACTAGAGACCTCCTAAAACATATCATTTGACATTTTATGTTGCTCAGACAATGTTAACCCTAATCTCTTTAGAACACTCTGGTCGCTGTACTTAAAAAGATTTGCCTCGAAAAATAACTGAAACATCCCAAAGTTGTATGTATCTAGAACGCTTTGGAATTATTTTAACCAACTGCCAAGCAACACCTGTTTTCTTGCCTGGACTTTCTCCCACCATGATACATTGTTAACGTTCTTATCTTGATAGGTTTTTGTTACGTTGAGTTTGACGATTTGGAGTCCCTAAAAGAGGCTTTGACGTATGATGGTGCTGTAAGTATTGATAGAATCACCTCATTCATTCAGTTTTATTTTGTACCTGTACGTTGTTTTGACACATCAAATGAGACGTGCCGTAGTTTTGTGGTGGTTGTAGTGTTGTTGTGGTTGTTTTCCTGACGTGTGTTCCTGTCCTCTTGTAGCTCCTTGGAGACCGGTCACTCAGAGTCGACATAGCTGAAGGTCGAAGGCAAGAAAGGGGCGCTGGAGGATTTGGCTTCAGGAAAGATGACCGAGGTACACACTTCTTTGTCAAAATAAGAATAAATAATAACAGAAAACATTTATCTTTTTACATATTTACAAAACCCTGTAACAAACCAGTTTAACTAGCAGGTCTAGTTAAGCAACAACCTGCTCAAAAGCAAAGGGTTGTTTAGGTTGAGCCTCTAAGTTTCCTGTCTTAAGTTATTGCCTAAACTGCATTATTAGAAATATGACATCACTCCTGCATTGTAGTTTGATATCACTCCTGCATTGTAGTTTGATATCTGACAGATCACTCCTGCATTGTAGTTTGATATCTGTTAGATCACTCCTGCATTGTAGTTTGATATCACTCCTGCATTGTAGTTTGATATCTGTTAGATCACTCCTGCATTGTAGTTTGATATCTGTTAGATCACTCCTGCATTGTAGTTTGATATCTGTTAGATCACTCCTGCATTGTAGTTTGAGATCTGATAGATCACTCCTGCATTGTAGTTTGAGATCTGATAGATCACTCCTGCATTGTAGTTTGAGATCTGACAGATCACTCCTGCATTGTAGTTTGAGATCTGATAGATCACTCCTGCATTGTAGCTTGAGATCTGATAGATCACTCCTGCATTGTAGCTTGAGATCTGATAGATCACTCCTGCATTGTAGTTTGAGATCTGATAGATCACTCCTGCATTGTAGTTTGAGATCTGATAGATCACTCCTGCATTGTAGTCAAATCACTTTAATCTTGCTGTTCTATGTTTGAAGCTCTGTCTTAAAACTGAACACTTTTGTTGCTTTCCTTCTCTATCATCACTATTTTTCATTTGAAGATGGACTTAAATCTAGATAGACTTAAAGATAGATAGATAAACTAGAAATTGGACAACTTTTTAGAAAGACATTTTCATTTGACAGCGCCCAGCTCTGTGGTGCTGAATCCATCTGTTCCAGCTCCATTACTTTAGCAGCATCCTTTGTTGAGAACGTGACCTTTGTCATTGTCCATTCTCACTTCCTCATTCCTTAACACTTTCCCTTGTCTGTTGTTAATCTATTGTGCCAACCCCGTTTAATATATCGTCTGCCTCTTTCGGCTTCTCTCAACAACCACCATGACCTTAATGATGGAAGAATCTGTGGGCCACAGTAACAGTTTCACTAACTACTAGCATGGCTCAGGGCAGCACTACCAGTGCCTACCCAGCAGAGGGCGCCCTCTCCTGCCGCTGGCCTTCACAGCGAGTGTTTAATATGAGTCGTGTCTGCTCCCCTGAACAGGCAGAGGAGGAGCGCCTCGAGGAGGCTCCAGAGGTGGCAGGGACGACTACGAGTCTGGAGGAGGTGCAGATTCAGGTGGAGTTAAAACCCTGTAGTGATTAGGGTTAGGATTCAGGTGGAGTTAAAACCCTGTAGTGGTTAGGGTTAGGGTTCAGGTGGAGTTAAAACCCTGTAGTGGTTAGGATTCAGGTGGAGTTAAAACCCTGTAGTGATTAGGGTTAGGATTCAGGTGGAGTTAAAACCCTGTAGTGATTAGGGTTAGGATTCAGGTGGAGTTAAAGCCCTGTAGTGATTAGGGTTAGGGTTCAGGTGGAGTTATAACCCTGTAGTGAATTGGTTTAGGATTCAGGTGGAGTTAAAACCCTGTAGTGATTAGGGTTAGGATTCAGGTGGAGTTAAAGCCCTGTAGTGATTAGGGTTCAGGTGGAGTTATAACCCTGTAGTGGTTAGGATTCAGGTGGAGTTAAAACCCTGTAGTGAGTAGGGTTAGGATTCAGGTGGAGTTAAAACCCTGTAGTGATTAGGGTTAGGATTCAGGTGGAGTTAAAACCCTGTAGTGATTAGGGTTACGATTCAGGTGGAGTTAAAGCCCTGTAGTGATTAGGGTTAGGATTCAGCTGGAGTTAAAGCCCTGTAGTGGTTAGGGTTAGGAATTCAGGTGGAGTTATAACCCTGTAGTGATTAGGGTTAGGGTTCAGGTGGACTTAAAACCCTGTAGTGATTAGGGTTAGGGTTCAGGTGGAGTTAAAACCCTGTAGTGATTAGGGTTAGGATTCAGGTGGAGTTAAAACCCTGTAGTGATTAGGGTTAGGATTCAGGTGGAGTTAAAGCCCTGTAGTGATTAGGGTTAGGGTTCAGGCGGAGTTAAAACCCTGTAGTGATTAGGGTTAGGGTTCAGGTGGAGTTAAAACCCTGTAGTGATTAGGGTTAGGATTCAGGTGGAGTTAAAGCCCTGTAATGATTAGGGTTAGGATTCAGGTGGAGTTAAAGCCCTGTAATGATTAGGGTTAGGATTCAGGTGGAGTTAAAGCCCTGTAATGATTAGGGTTAGGATTCAGGTGGAGTTAAAGCAGGGTTTCCTCCAGAGGATCTGTGTGTCCTCTCATAATCCTCCCTTCTCTCTGGCGCCACCTCCACCACATCCACATTCTCATCACTCACGCTCTGCAGGGCTGCTTCAACTGCTTTGATCGGTTTGTTTTGGGACGCTTCAGTCTAGCCTGTCCAACGAACCGTGGCTGTGTCTCTCTCTCTCTCTCTCTGTCTCTCTGTCTCTCTCTCTCTGTCTCTCTCTCTCTCTCTCTCTCTCTCTGTCTCTCTCTCTCTGTCTCTCTCTCTCTGTCTCTCTCTCTCTGTCTCTCTCTCTCTGTCTCTCTCTCTCTCTGTCTCTCTCTCTCTCTGTCTCTCTCTCTGTCTCTCTCTCTCTCTGTCTCTCTCTCTCTCTGTCTCTCTCTCTGTCTCTCTCTCTCTATCTCCACTGTGCCCAGGCTATAAAGATGATGACTACATGGGCGGTCGAGGAGGCCGTGGTGGGGGAAGGCCGGGAGACAGGAGGGGAGGAGGAGGAGGAGGAGGAGCCGGAGCCGGAGGAGCCGGGATGGGACGTTACAGAGACGGCCCTCCACCCCGCTCACAGGAGGACTTCAGAGAACCTTCTGATGGTGTCACAATCTTATCTTTCTTAATAGAAGCATTTCACACACTACATATATAATATACACACAAATTATATTCTCATCGTTACATTTTTTAAATATAGTCAGTGTTCATTGAGTTTCAATGCTGATTCAGACTGGAAGTCATTGTTTGTTTAGGGGTCTGTTCCTAACCTCTGTCGTTGTCTTGTCTTCTACAGAGGAAAGAGCACAGAGACCAAGGCTACAGCTGAAACCACGCACAGTGGCAGCCCCCTTAAATCAAGTCGCCAACCCCAACTCTGCCATATTTGGCGGAGCCAAACCAAGGGAGGAGGTAATTCCGAAAGAGAAAGAATAAGAAGGGGTGTCCAGGCTCTGGTGTCTGGGATGGGAGGGAGGGGGGGGGGGGGCAGGAACTATGTTTTCCATAAACCTCAGATGCCGACAGGATAAGCTAGCGGTTCCGTTAGCCTAGACGGTGTGGAACGGAACTGTCCTTTTTCCTGTTTCAGAGTTCACTTGGAGCCAAAATATTTATTCTACAAACTAATGAAAGACAGAGAACTCAGAGAACATGCACTCAGAAAAAGAAACATGGATACAATATACACACGCATACATGAACCTGGATACAATACACACACACACACACACACACACACACACACACACACACACACACAGAGACAGTCACACCCAAATGATTAGCTTGTGAGTTCGTCACTGCAACATGGTTTATGTGTGTATATATATTGATATACACATTGTCTGCTGCAAAATATAGTCATTTATTATTTTTTTTACCTGAAAAGAACTTTTAATGCACCATTTAAAAACGAAACTACTATTTTGGAACCTATTGCTTTTTGGGGATCTGGACAAATTGTATAATGTGGTCTTTGACTCCTTGTAGACAAATATAGATTCCACTTTTAGCCCATCCATGCAAAAAGGCTTAAAACGGTCACGTTTCTTTTTGCTATTGATGGTCGGCCATTTTATTTTCCTTCTTCACCGTGCTATGTACTATTATACCAATGTTTTTTGGACCTACCACTGCCTCCACACACCAAACAATCTGCTTAACAGCGTTATGACATCTTGTTTCTGTTTTGACCCCTTTTCTCAACGTCACTAAATGACATTGAAAGAATGCAGTGTTGTAAATCTCAGTTCATGAACAGCGCTAAGGTGAATGAATCCATCTCAACAGTGGAGCCTGTAGAGTCATTGTATATACCTGCTTCACAAACCAGCTCAGTGTAGGATCGCTTCATTATTTTGACATTCGTTAACTTTTTTTCTCCAAGTAATGAATGTTTTCTATGAGTATTTGAAACTTGTCTAACCATCCCAATGTGTTGTTTTGCTTATGTTTCCCCATTATCAAAGGGGAGCGAGAAAGAATAGCTACGTTATTCTGGAAGGCTCCACTGGATCTACTGGCTTTGTCACCAAAAATCTTTCAAAGACTTCTCCCAAAGAAAGCTGGCCGGGGAGCCCGGCTTGGGGGTTCCTCTCTCTCTGCCAACGCGTTAACACAAAGCAGGCCATCTAATTGGGTAAAGAGCAGGCGGACCATTGGCTTCTGTGAGGGGCAGGTCCAGGTTTATATCCATCTGACCATTACATCCCCCAAACACACTTCAAAAGAAACTCTGGACAGTGGCTTCGGTTTGATTCTGTTGCCTTTGGGTAAGGACATTGATGTGTAATTCTCTCTACCTTCCCCAATGGCATTCTTTGTGTTCATCGTTAGGTTAAGGGTATAAGCTTAGTATTGATAGGATAAAATCCAGTTTTAGTCATGTTGATAGTCAAGACCGGTCTTGGTGGTCTTGATCTATCATCCAACGAAATTCCTGCTTTATTTGTGAAATGACTTGTCATTTCATTATCAATCTTCCACTGTCTGAAAAAAATATATATTAAAATGATTACATTGCCATGAGGACATTAATCTTTATTGTTGTCTTGCTGTGTAATTTTGGAACCCAAGTTTGAAAGATTTTTGCTCTTAGTCGATAACGTCCAGGTGAAACCTCTTCCTGCAATAATGGAGTTATGGAAACCGTGTTTAGAAGCGTTAATACATGCTCACTCAGAGACATCACATCCATGGGTTAGACTAATGCTACATTCTTTGTCTTGAAGCATTCTCCCTTCGCAGCTTGACAGTAATGCATCGTTGTCCATCAAAAGATGGCTCAATTTAAACCACTGCTTATTGTACATCTTCAACATAGGAAGAAAATACTGAAAAATCAACTGCTTTTCATTTTGTCTGTTGGAGACTTGGGCGAAGATGTGCTTTAGTCTGACTACCAGTAGATCAAGTGTAGATCGCTTTTGAGAATTTGTGTGTTGCAACCATTTTTTTAATTTCTATTTTACTGGATATAAAATGAGAACGTAATGGCTTTTTCTTACTGTAACATAGAAAGGCAAGCTGTTTTTATTCTTTTTGGTTCATTTTTTTCCTACACTGTTTATGGCAATAAAATGTATCGTCTTACATTTATTAAGAATGTGTTTAAATTTTGGGATGGGAGGTGGTTTAAAGTTGTGTTTCCTTAAAAATTAAGCTCAAGCTAAAAAAATTAAAAATAAAAATGTTCAGTTTTACAATCTTTTAAATCCAAACAGCTTCTTGCTTCTATTCCCCTAAATTTTGTATTATAAAATCACTTTGTCTCCCAAACAACAGTCTTGTATTAACCCTAGTATTTGAAAAAACAAAACAGAAAAAAAACAGTGCTTGCCTGTAATTGGTCTCTATTCTATAAGATGAATTAGAAGTGAAACAAGTCGCTATGGACAGCAGCCAGACCATAGTGACTTGACATGCACACAT
The DNA here is from genome assembly GCA_017639675.1 of Aplochiton taeniatus. Classification (NCBI taxonomy): domain Eukaryota; kingdom Metazoa; phylum Chordata; class Actinopteri; order Galaxiiformes; family Galaxiidae; genus Aplochiton; species Aplochiton taeniatus. Next base: position 21,055,187 of record CM030177.1, read on the forward strand.
TGATTTCCCAGGCTGGATTGAGTCTGGTCACGGACGACTAAACTACATTCAAATAAATAGCGGGTGCCTTTAAGTTTAGAAGTAGGGCTTGTTGGGTCAGGGAAGCAGTGTTTTGGGTACGTCACATTTTGTGGGTGTGTGTGGTTTAGGATGAAAGAATGCTTGTTCCTAGAAATCAAGATGCTTAGGAGATTGATACTGACACATTAGGAATTATTTCCCTTTATATACCATTTCAGTGTAATCACGCCATCAAGAACGGGTGTGACATGGTTCGTGCTTCAAAAACTGCTTCATTGGAATCTTCCAGTGAGAGCGTTAGAGGATTAGGTATTTAATCGTGTAATTTCTAATGAAATGAACGAAGCTGAAATACTGACTCTGTCGCTGCTTACATTGAAGAATGATATTTTTTTTATTGAGGTACCTGTTGTATGTAGTGCATGAAGTACCTTATTTTCGCGTTTTAATTCGATGAACCGCCTTGAAGAGTAATTAGTTTGAGTTTGTGAAGAAGGCTATTAGCCATTGTGTTGACTTTGACCTCATTTGTCAATAAATAATCACTCTAAAAAACTCATACTTTGTGCCGGACACTTCTTTTATATATCATGACACGCAAACTTGTACCAGATAAAAGGGTTTGTGTGTCTGTGGTACTAGCCAATGGGTAGACGTTCTGTTGATACAAATCTTTTGGATGTGGGCAATTCTTAAATGACCACCTACGTTTATCCAGAAGATGGCACCACAACAAAACCTGAAAAATGCAGCGTTGCAAATGGAGGCGGCTCGGTCAGCAAAAAGTGTATGCGTAGGATATTGAATACCTTGGTAGGTGTTTTAAGACTTACAGTGTGCGTCCTGGACAGTAGACCCAGAACTACATTGATGACAATAAGGTTGAACCAGAAATCCCATTCACTTATATGAAAACAGCTAGTGGCTCGAGCCAGGGTCGTCATGCTTAGAGGACTTGTTTTTTAAGTAATTCAAATGAAATATATAGCCTAAAAATTGAATGTGAAACTCAGTCACTCAGGTGTGTTTGCTCGCAGAAAGAGCTCGCTCACGATTGCCCCCTGTAGGCCGAATCACCTGGCGTTCCCCTTTCTTACAATATTTCTGGTGGACAGCTTATGATAGTTTATTCCGTGTAACTCGGGTAATGTCTTTAAAGTCTACACAGGTATCTGGCAACTTTTCAACTCGGTCCAGAAACAGGAGATTTTGCTGTTGAGGTTTTAGAACGAGGAAGATCGGGGTGGCGTCAAACGTTCCCAACTCTTCCTGGTGCGTTTGCTACCAGCAGTTAACCGAAACTTTGGCAATGGTAGCTAGAAGTTTATCAAGCTTGCTTTGCTTAGTGAAGAAAAGTTAGTTTAATCACCATTTACAACCAACGTGTACCTACATTCTACAGTCCAGAGGGACACGCGTATTTTTTTGTCTTGGTGCCCTGTGGGACATTGTTCCGAGGTAAGAAGAAGAATGAGAACAAAACTTAAAAACTGTTGTTCGCTAGCTGGCTAGCCCAGCTAACCCGTTAACATTAGCCATAAACTAATGTAGGTTAGATTGGTGACTAGTTCAAGTTTTCCATGTTTTCGCCAGTTGGTCAGCAAACTTATGAATACGTGTCTGTTTACGTTTACTCTTTATCCAATTTAAATATTGTTACATTTGCTAATGTTGGAACTTCAGTTTACAATAACGTTGAAGATATTACCAAGCAGTAACGTTAGTTGCTGAACATTACGTCAGTCTTGCCAGTTAACGCAGTTGTTTTAACTTTTTGTTGAGGTGTTTCTAGCGGTGAAAGGCACTTTGGCTCCTGTGAATAGGGCCTATAGGTATTCTCTCAATCTTTTCCATCCAGAAAAAGGAACAGGTGGAGGGGCATGACGTTCCTCTGCTCATGTTGGAGCAGATTCAGTCATGCAGTGCAGTGAGTTATGTACCCTGGTCTGGTGTCTGTTGTGATGGAAGTGAAGTGAAGTGAAGTGAAGTGAATTAATAAACCTAACAGACGATGAACGTTGCAGTCATAAATTATAAGATTATTGTTATTAAATATCTTTCCATTTATGATTATGCGAGCAGTTGTATTTAAATCAAAGGTTTGCTCCAATCAATGCTATAAAGTGATCTGTCCTAAGGTCTAGTCCTAGACTTGTTCCTCTATGCTCTTGCCCCCTCTACATTCTACCTTTAAACAATCCTTCTTTCCCACCTCTACGTCCCCCGGTATATAATCAATGAGGAAAGTTAAGGGGGCGAAAAGCATGTTTTCTAGCTGATTTGATCACTTCCGTGTGTGGAGATGGGGTGGATCAAACCGCCTTTAGCTCTGCGGCCTCGGCCTGCCCCGGGGGGAGTCTTTGAATTAGTAATGGGGACCTATTTCTAAGTGCAGACAGAGGCTTCACGGTTCTCACGTTGGGTCTACAAAGTCTGTTTCGCATGTTTGAACCTGTCTGTCAAAGGATGGGCATGCCTAAAAAAATGAAATTTCTGTCATTAAATAGTCAATTCATTATGTCATATTTGTGCACTGTGATACTTTTGAATCTATGTTTTGCTTTTAAAATGAGGTAATAGAAAAGGCTGGATTTTATTATTGCAGTGACAGGTGGGTGACAGTTATCAGAACATTTTAGGCTATAATCAAACATTGATATGGTCTGCAGAATTGTGAAGTAGCCCAAGAAATAGAGAAAAACAAGTCATTAATAAATAAAGTTTTCATCTCTATGTCTCATGCTATTGGAAAAATTCCAATGGAAAACTTTCTATCTTCTGGCATTGGGAATGTTATTCTGTCAAAAACAAGACCAGCCATTTTGACTACTTGACAGATGAATTTCATTGTATTGCATACCCTATTCCTCTTTCCCTTCTTAGCCTGTGTGTGTGTGTGTGTGTGTGTGTGTGTGTGTGTGTGTGTGTGTGTGTGTGTGTGTGTCTGTGTGTGTGTGTGTGTGTGTGTGTGTGTGTGTGTGTGTATAGAGTATGTGGGCATCCTGTTGTAACTGGTTGTGTCTGGACTCTGGCGCTGTGGAGGAACCTAACAGCAGAAACAGTAGCCGTCACCAGGCGTACACTAACTCTGGCTACAACAGCCACCCTTCCCCTCCACTAGCTGACCAGGCCTGCACAGCCTGCGGGGGGCGCTTCAACAGCCTGGCCCCAAAGGTACGGCCCAATACCTTCAGATGAACCCGCAGAGGAGCTCTCTGTTTATGTTAAAGGTGTTAGGCCAGTGTGCAGTTTTACAATTTGTGGTTGACACACACACACAAATAAATAAATAACAGATGTCTTATGGTCTTACAAGGTGTATGTCTGAGGACCAAGAGCCTTCAGTGTCTTTAACTCAACACACCAATTAGATTTTAGCCAGTGAAGGGTGAAAAATCCGAGTGGTAACCAAAATCAGTCAGTAATTCTATCATTTTACCGTTTCACTTTAGTCACCAATAGGTTTTTCACCCTTCACAGGCCAAAGCCAGTCAATAGTTCTACCATGGCGTCATTGTACCGGCTCTATATTCCTGTTCCCTTCCTGCAGCGTATGGTGTTGTTATTATTATTATTATATATATATTTTTTATGTTTTATTATAATTATTATAATTATTATTATTATTATTATTATTATTATTATTATTTTCCTGTTCCCTTCCTGCAGCGTGTGCTGGTGGTGTTGTTGTCATTATTATAATATTCCTGTTTCCTTCCTGCAGCGTGTTGTGGTGGTGGTCGTGGTGGTGTTGTTGTTGTTGTTGTTATTATTATAATATTACTGTTCCCTTCCTGCAGCATATGGTGTTTATTATTATTATTATTATTATTATTATTATATATATATATATATATATATATATATATACTTTTTTTTATGTATTATTTTTATTATTATTATTATTATTATTATTATTTTCCTGTTCCCTTCCTGCAGCGTATGGTGGTGTTGTTGTTGTTGTTGTTGTTATTATTATTGTTATTATGATTTTAATTTTATTTCTTCTTATTATAATATTCCCATTCCCTTCCTGCAGCATGTGGTGGTGGTGGTGTTGTTGTTGTTGTTGTTATTATAATATTCCCGTTCCCTTCCTGCAGCATGTGTGCAGAGACTGTAAGAAGAGTTACTGTGGGCGGTGTTCAGCCGAGCTGGAGCCCCTGCCGCGGCTCTGCCACACCTGCCAGCGCTTCCACGGCACGCTGTTTGAGCGTGGCGAGCTGATGAAGCTGAAGGTGAAGGACCTGAGAGACTACCTCCACCTCCACGAGGTCTCCACCCTCACCTGTCGAGAGAAGGAGGAGCTAGTGGAGCTGGTCCTGGGTCAGCAAACACCGTCAACCACCCCGGAGGACCAAACTACAAATCCCATCATGCCCCAGCGTGAGCAGCCTGAGACCACTCCTCCTCCCTTAGTGCCTCCAGCCAATCCGGAGTCCACTGTGGTAATTGAGCCCGCCCCTCAGCTTCAGACGCAGGAAGAAAGTCAGGTGAGTCTTCCTGGTGGGTCACATGACACACCACCCCTTCCTGCTAATGAACTCCAGTGTGTTGTTGTCTGTCTGTTAGTGACTGTTGCCTTAATGCTATGGATAAATATGACCATCTCCTTTATGAACCAAGATGCGTTCCATAATGATACGTCACGTCACTGCCCATTGAAAAACCTCATTACTCCACTTTTAATCTCAATTGACATCCTATTATCGACACTGTGCTCAAACATTAATGGTAGTTGGAAAATAAGTCTTATTTTAAATTCTTCTTAATAATTATTTTTTGACATTGAGCAGGCAACCGTTCACAACCATATAATACCCACATTATGACTGTACATTAGTCAGTGTCTACCTATAATATAATATCCACATTATGACTGTACAGTAGTCACAGTGTCTAGCTATAATATAACATCCAAATTATGACTGTACAGTAGTCAGTGTCTAGCTATAATATAATATCCACATTATGACTGTACAGTAGTCACAGTGTCTAGCTATAATATAATATCCACATTTTGACTGTACAGTAGTCAGTGTCTAGCTATAATATAATATCCACATTATGACTGTACAGTAGTCAGTGTCTAGCTATAATATAATATCCACATTATGACTGTACAGTAGTCACAGTGTCTAGCTATAATATAATATCCACATTATGACTGTACAGTAGTCACAGTGTCTAGCTATAATATAATATCCATATTATGACTGTACAGTAGTCACAGTGTCTAGCTATAATATCATATCCACATTATGACTGTACAGTAGTCAGTGTCTAGCTATAATATCATATCCACATTATCACTGTACAGTAGTCACAGTGTCTAGCTATGATATCATATCCACATTATGACTGTACAGTAGTCAGTCTAGCTATAATATCATATCCACATTATGATTGTACAGTAGTCACAGTGTCTAGCTATAATATAATATCCACATTATGACTGTACAGTAGTCACAGCGTCTAGCTATAATATAATATCCACATTATGACTGTACAGTAGTCACAGCGTCTAGCTATAATATAATATCCACATTATGACTGTACAGTAGTCACAGTGTCTAGCTATAATATAATATCCACATTATGACTGTACAGTAGTCAGTGTCTAGCTATAATATAATATCCACATTATTACTGTACAGTAGTCACAGTGTCTAGCTATAATATAATATCCACATTATGACTGTACAGTAGTCACAGTGTCTAGCTATAATATAATATCCACATTGACTGTGCAATAGTCACAGTGTCTAGCTATAATATCATATCCACATTATGACTGTACAGTAGTCACAGTGTCTAGCTATAATATAATATCCACATTATGACTGTACAGTAGTCACAGTGTCTAGCTATAATATAATATCCACATTATGACTGTACAGTAGTCACAGTGTCTAGCTATAATATAATATCCACATTATGACTGTACAGTAGTCAGTGTCTAGCTATAATATCATATCCACATTATGACTGTACAATAGTCACAGTGTCTAGCTATAATATAATATCTACATTATGACTGTACAGTAGTCAGTGTCTAGCTATAATATCATATCCACATTATGACTGTACAATAGTCACAGTGTCTAGCTATAATATAATATCCACATTATGACTGTACAGTAGTCAGTGTCTAGCTATAATATAATATCCACATTATGACTGTACAGTAGTCACAGTGTCTAGCTATAATATAATATCCACATTATGACTGTACAGTAGTCAGTGTCTAGCTATAATATAATATCCACATTATGACTGTACAGTAGTCACAGTGTCTAGCTATAATATAATATCCACATTATGACTGTACAGTAGTCACAGTGTCTAGCTATAATATAATATCCACATTATGACTGTACAATAGTCACAGTGTCTAGCTATAATATAACATCCAAATTATGACTGTACAGTAGTCAGTGTCTAGCTATAATATAATATCCACATTATGACTGTACAGTAGTCACAGTGTCTAGCTATAATATAATATCCACATTTTGACTGTACAGTAGTCAGTGTCTAGCTATAATATAATATCCACATTGACTGTACAATAGTCACAGTGTCTAGCTATAATATATTATCCACATTATGACTGTACAGTAGTCAGTGTCTAGCTATAATATAATATCCACATTATGACTGTACAGTAGTCACAGTGTCTAGCTATAATATCATATCCACATTATGACTGTACAGTAGTCACAGTGTCTAGCTATAATATAATATCCACATTATGACTGTACAATAGTCACAGTGTCTAGCTATAATATAATATCCACATTATGACTGTACAGTAGTCAGTGTCTAGCTATAATTTAATATCCACATTATGACTACAATAGTCACAGTGTCTAGCTATAATATAATATCCACATTATGACTGTACAGTAGTCACAGTGTCTAGCTATAATATAATATCCATATTATGACTGTACAGTAGTCACAGTGTCTAGCTATAATATAATATCCACATTATGACTGTACAATAGTCACAGTGTCTAGCTATAATATAATATCCACATTATGACTGTACAGTAGTCACAGTGTCTAGCTATAATATAATATCCACATTATGACTGTACAGTAGTCACAGTGTCTAGCTATAATATAATATCCACATTATGACTGTACAAGTAGTCACAGTGTCTAGCTATAATATAATATCCACATTATGACTGTACAGTAGTCACAGTGTCTAGCTATAATATAATATCCACATTATGACTGTACAGTAGTCACAGTGTCTAGCTATAATATAATATCCACATTATGACTGTACAGTAGTCACAGTGTCTAGCTATAATATCATATCCACATTATGACTGTACAGTAGTCACAGTGTCTAGCTATAATATAATATCCACATTATGACTGTACAGTAGTCACAGTGTCTAGCTATAATATAATATCCACATTATGACTGTACAGTAGTCACAGTGTCTAGCTATAATATAATATCCACATTATGACTGTACAGTAGTCAGTGTCTAGCTATAATATAATATCCACATTATGACTGTACAGTAGTCACAGTGTCTAGCTATAATATAATATCCACATTATGACTACAATAGTCACAGTGTCTAGCTATAATATAATATCCACATTATGACTGTACAGTAGTCACAGTGTCTAGCTATAATATAATATCCACATTATGACTGTACAGTAGTCACAGTGTCTAGCTATAATATAATATCCACATTATTACTGTACAGTAGTCACAGTGTCTAGCTATAATATAATATCCACATTATGACTGTACAGTAGTCAGTGTCTAGCTATAATATAATATCCACATTATGACTGTACAGTAGTCAGTGTCTAGCTATAATATCATATCCACATTGACTGTACAGTAGTCACAGTGTCTAGCTATAGTATCATATCCACATTATGACTGTACAGTAGTCACACAGCGTCTAGCTATAACAGGTTGTTGTTGTTGTTGTTGTTGTTGTGCGCCGTGCGGTCAGACGGCGGGGCCTGTGTCTGTGGCCTCAGCCCCTGAGGATGCCCCCCACACTGAGGGAGACCCCGAGCTCCAGACAGAACAGGAGCTGCAGGTACCACTGGGGTCTGCTTTCCACCACAGGGCTCCGTAGGGCTGGCCCGGGGCCAGGGCTAACTATACATTATTATATGTTAATAATGATATTATCTTTATTTCTATAGCACTTTCTTAAAACTATTTAGCAAAGTGCTTTAAAAACAACTAAACCATACAATTGTACGTTTACGTCATTATTCTGGTTTATTTCACCGCATTCCCCTTTTGACAAATTACCTCTTGAAATCAACCTTATCCCAATTATCTTATCTATGCATAATCATATATGTTTTTAAATCAAAATGAATGAAAACACTGTCTAGCCCTGCTTGGCCCTGCAGTGGAAAATAAGATGTCTCTTCATGAGACCATGGGATACCATGACCACTTTGGACACCATAGAAGGGTCGATAATGCTGTGGACAACTATGTTACTATAATTGATTACACTTGATAGAGTGCCTCTCTGGACACTATGCTCTTTACACTATAGGGGGAGACTCCCAGTTAAGGTAACTGTAATGACTGTGTGACTGGACCATGACAGCCATATGACTAGAAGGAGCTGTGTGCAATACCAGGCTCCTCCTCATGAACCACTACTGGCCATGTTAGTGTCCCCTCTGTGTTGTCCAAAGAGTAGCTTTGTGTGTCAGAGCCTCCTGTCTCATTGTCTTGGCTGGGATGGTTTGCCTCTTCACTTAAACGTCGCCTGCTACTCATGGTTATTTCAGGAGATTTCTAATCTGAGGAAAGGCTTCCCAAACGTCTGTCCTGCACTACTCACTAACTCGCATGTTTTCAAGCAGAAGCCAAGGGGCTTGGTTGAGATTGGACAATGTTTCAGCTGGAAACGTGTTGCCATGGCACATTGCCACGGCAACGTCCTTTGCACCACACTAAGTAAAAGTACGAATACCGATGTGGTCTTCAAACTCCTAAGGTTTGAGACTTTCTGCACAGATGCATATAGAAGCTGTTTCTTCATTTCAAATCTTTGTGCGTAGCCAATCAGTGCGGAGGTCTATCCTGCTGGCTGACTGTCCTCTTTCCGTGAGATCTGCACATAATTCCATCTGCAAACACGATGCACTACGGCGCTAATGTGCAGTGTCAAAGCTGCACCTGCGTGGTGCTTATTTTCAATCGCAGTGGTGCACAGTTTATAATTTAAGGTTTGTATGGCTTAACGTTAGCATAAGTTAGCTGTTAAATAGTTGGCTTCATTATTTGAACATGGTAACAGCTGGCGGACACTATCATAAACGTTTTTTTCTACTTCAAATAATAATCTGTATACACACTCCTGAGATATAGACTCCACTACTGCTTAACACAGGTACCATTTGTTAGGGACATAGCTATCCTCCATCTTTGCCCCTTCATACTCTTATGGTCCCAGGCCTGTGTCCCATTGTAGGGCTGTGTTTGGTTTTTGGGATGGCTGTTGTTACTGTGCTCCCGCTGCTAGGATTACCATAGCAGCCATGCTCCATCCCATCCCCTTGCTGACTGTCCACTCTGGAATGTCATTCCTGGAATGCTGTCATGTTCCCGTCAGGGCCCTGTGTGATCAGGGATCTGTTACGATCAGTAGTGCAGACTGTTTTCCTACAGCCTATTGAGAGAAACTCCCTGAACTCTGTCTCTCTGCAGTCTTATCAACCTGATGCCGTTATCAACCAGAGAAGACACAAGTTAAGGCACGGCTTGCAGTCTGTAGTGATGCAGGAGTCTGATTCTTTACTCTGATTGTGAAGAGCACAGGATTTCACAGCCTGTAGAATTTGTTTATGCATGATTACCTTGAAGAGTTAAATCCATTCTTTGCGTTTTACCTTTGGAATGTTTGGGGTTTGTTTTGGGTTCAACCAGGCTTTCCCTAGAAACTCACTGTGCACTCTGCTTCTTGGAAAAACAATGTTAAGGCCTGTGGTTGATGGCCAACAGCAGTTAACGAATGGTGTTTCTCTCGCTCAGTTGTCAGAGGAGGAGGAGGTTCTACCGGCCGGCCGCCGAGCGTCTCTCTCTGACCTCTCCAGCCTGGAAGACATCGAAGCCCTCAGCGTCAGACACCTCAAGGAGATCCTGGCTCGCAACTTTGTCAACTACAAGGGCTGCTGTGAGAAGTGGGAGCTGATGGAGAGGGTGACCCGCCTCTACAAGGACCAGAAGGACCTCCAAAACCTGGGTACTGAACGCACAGGCCCTGTAGACACACAGACTCTAGGCACTGTGACTACTGAGGCCCTGTAGACACACTGACTCTAGGCACTGTGACTACTGAGGCCCTGTAGACACACAGACTCTAGGCACTGTGACTACTGAGGCCCTGTAGACACACTGACTAGGCACTGTGACTACTGAGGCCCTGTAGACACACAGACTCTAGGCACTGTGACTACTGAGGCCCTGTAGACACACTGACTCTAGGCACTGTGACTACTGAGGCTCTGTAGACACACTGACTAGGCACCGTGATTATGGAGGCCCTATAGACACAGTTACTCTAGGCACTGTGACTATTGAGTACATACACGGACAGAGAGAGGGTGGGGTTCAGCTGAACTCTCCAACTAACAAAACAAGAGAAATTACTGAAGCAAACCACACACAGCTCTCCTGCGTACTAGACATAGAATAAGAAGAAATCGAATTAATATCTAGCCATATATACACCATGATGATGGCATGTTTTTTTTCAAGTCACACAGCAACTACTACTCTATGGATTTCAACTGTTTAGAACCTGCACTGTAATGGTAGAGTAAGTTGACAGTTGATTTTATTTTTTGCTTCTCTTTCAGTTTCTAATACCAACGACAGTTCAGGTGAGTGTGTCTGCTTTACTAATATGGTCCTAAGTGTCTCTAGATGGGAGGGGACACTTCACAATCACATCATCTATTCAGCATGTTTTAGTGCATGGCCATCCCTTTAACTGAACTACCAACGCTACACAGACCCATCAACTTACTATGCTGTTTCAGGTAGATGTAGTTTCACCCATACTATTTCAAAGGTTTTAATACTTCAAACTTACTTTCATATATTTAAATTTGCCGTGGAGTCGGTCGTTAAACGGTTTTGCATTGACGCATGGAGAGTTTTTATGGCTAGACCCACGGTTGGCAGCACTGGTAGAAACACCTCAGCCAACCTAACACTCCCAGAATGCATTGGTGAATGGGACCTTCCCCCTAAAGCTATACAAGTACTGACTGCAAGTTGTGACTCCACTAAACCTCAAAATAGCTTTTGTTAACATATATTGACATTACATTATTCTTAAGTTGTGTTCTGTTCTGACTTTCTGTAATGTCCATTGCTGCCCTCGTCCTCACCATCGGTCTTTGTTTTCCAGATCCCAGCAGCAGCAGCACTCCCGGTTCGGAGGAGAACCTCTGTAAGATCTGCATGGATTCCCCCATTGACTGTGTCCTGCTGGAGTGCGGTCACATGGTCACGTGCACTAAATGTGGCAAACGTATGAGTGAGTGCCCCATCTGCAGACAGTATGTGGTGCGCGCCGTGCACGTCTTCAGGTCCTAAGCAGACGCTCTGTCTGTCGCCTTGGAAACGGGGTTTCAACGTGGCCTTAGAGTCCACTCCATGGACTGTGAGGATGGCTGGAGGGTCACAGATATAAACCACACCTCCACCAGCTCTCATTCAGCGGACACTGACTTTAATGGGAGTTAAACCAGCAAATCTACGTGTTCTCTTTTTGTTTTTGCAAACTTAAATACGGTGTGTGTGTGTGTGTGTGTGTGTGTGTGTGTGTGTATTGAAGGAGTCCTCCATGATTCTGTCTTTGTAGTGAAGTTAGCTAAGCCTCAACCTTTTTGTGCCTTCTCAGTGGTGATGGCTAAAGACCTTATGGACTTCAGTACGGGACCTTACTCTCACTCTCTGTGTGTGTGTGTGTGTGTGTGTGTGTGTGTGTGTGTGTGTGTGTGTGTGTATTGAAGGAGTCCTCCATGATTCTGTCTTTGTAGTGAAGTTAGCTAAGCCTCAACCTTTCGTGCCTTCTCAGTGGTGATGGCTAAAGACCTTATGGACTTCAGGACGGGACCTTACTCTCACTCTGTGTGTGTGTGTGTGTGTGTGTGTGTGTGTGTGTGTGTGTATTGAAGGAGTCCTCCATGATTCTGTCTTTGTAGTGAAGTTAGCTAAGCCTCAACCTTTCGTGCCTTCTCAGTGGTGATGGCTAAAGACCTTATGGACTTCAGTACGGGACCTTACTCTCACTCTGTGTGTGTGTGTGTGTGTGTGTGTGTGTGTGTGTGTGTGTGTGTGTGTGTGTGTTAGATGGTCTGTTACCTTAGGGTTTAGTGTAATATAGTATACTAAGGTCAGAATAACACCTATCAGTATCCTGACTACCAACCCTGACCATGCTACCAGTTTAAACCATTTGAATATGTTTGATTTCCATCCAGTACATAGGATTCTCTATCGAGTAGAATAACCCCCCTCACCATGCTAGCAGTTTAAACCATTTGAATATGTTTGATTTCCATCAGTGCCAGTCTTTAGGTTGAAGCTTCAGATACTGAAAACATCCTGTTAAGTTGAGTTGACTCATGCTGTCCTTGCTACCCTACATAGACTCTCTGTGGCTGGGACCTGCAGATTGTCTGGTGTGTAGACATGATCCAAGGCCTAACACTCCTCTCTCTATGCAACCAGTGTGGAAATGGCCCTGACACATTCTATAAAAAACAACAACACTGTTATACAATGTTGTTATGACTTAACATCCTCATAGAATGCTAGACATATTTTTTGTGTGAGTGTGTGTGTGTGTCAGTGTCATTCTTCCTGTGACTTCCCTGTTGTACAGTAGTCTCTGTAATGCCTGCTATCTTAATGCTATCTTAAAGTGAATAGGGCTTCTTGGTCTTATTTGCATTGGTTTACATGCCTTTGCATGGCTCATCAGAAGACACACATTGACACTCCACCAGCAAAGGGACCACTCAGCAAATAGTTAGGAAAACTACTACTGACAATAACTGTTAATTATTAATTGACTGTCTGGTCATGGGTAACTGGAGGTCATGGCTGCATGACAATAGACCAAAAGACGTTCCTGGCTATTTTTCTTCTTAAGGAAGTGAAGAAAAATGTAAACAATGAAAATAAATTCTGATGAGAATGCAGCCAGTTTAGAGTAATCCAACCGAGTGGCCTTTATGAAACCAACTTCCTGGATCCTTCCTGGTTGGGATTCTGCTGATGTGTTGTGTGTGTGAATTGTGATTCTTGTTCAAATTAGGCTTGCACTAACCCTTGGTTGAAAAGAGCTGTTGCTCCAAATGTGACCCTCAAGACAGTAGTTCGTACAATTCAAGAAGTGTTTACATTACTTTTCTTGATGATGATGATGAAGAAGAAATGCATTGTTAATGTTTCTATGTAAATAATTCTATATTTGCTATCATGGATATACAGTAGTTTTGAGAAATGGATTTAAAAAACTGCCTTTTCAATCTCCATTTAAATTTGAATTGCTTCTATGAGAACCTCTTTAGAAGTGTTTGAGTGAAAATTAATCTAAACCAAAATATTTTCTTGTGTGCGTTCTGCTGACGGTTTTTGATTAAATAATGGGATGACTGGATTGTTGGCCTAGAGACAATACTCATTCAATTCTGTTGTGGAAACCTGGCTATTGTATGTTCAACACATTTTGATAAGTGGTTTCTCCAGTTCAACAAGTAGTGGGTGTTTTAGCTTGAACCATTATTGGAATTCCTTGAATGGTATTTTTCTCAGTATGGCTAACCTTAGGACCTGCAGTGTAGACCTTATCTCAGCCTGGAATTCCTGCTAGTCAAAATAACCAATTTTAACCCGTTTTGTTGGAGATGACATTCAAATACTTGAAAAACAAAGTGCCGTTGGCATACTGTGGACACATTTGAACATTTAGTATGCGATTGTGAACATAGCCATCCTGTTGAACTTGATCATGAGCAGTGATTCCTGCAGTAGAAAGAAATGGCGCCCCCACCTGGTCAACATCAGATCGTGACATCAACACGGCCACTCATTAGCCGGCCTAATAACTGATCCCAGAACTGCTCATCTCTTCACATCACACTCATTATCCATCTGTCAGTTCCAACTAAAAACCCATCTTTTCAATCTGGCCTTCCCTTAATTATTCATGTGATTAACAACCTGGCTAACCCTACAACTGTTATTCTCTTACTTATACATTTTTTTTGGAATTCATTGTATTTTGGTCACATAGTAGTTGTCCTATTGTTGTCTTATTGTTGCCTTTCTGTCCGTCTCTGTCTGAACGGTTGGCACTATTTTTGTGTTGCTCTCCGTCTGATCTGTTGGTGCTATGTGTGTGTGGCTCTCTGTATGATCTGTTGGTGCTGTCTGATCTGTTGGTGCTATGTGTGTGTTGTCTCTGTCTGATCTGTTGGTGCTATGTGTGTGTTGTCTCTGTCTCATCTGTTGGTGCTATGTGCTCTGTCTGAGCGTCTTTGTCTTTTATTATCTGTTGACATGCTGTTGATCATGTGAAGTGTCTTTGGGTCGGAGAAAAGCTCTATATAAATAACATGAATTATTATTATTATTATTATTATTATTATTATTATCATCATCTCACTTGTCCATGTGGAATTGTGGCACAGAGATTGGGTGTTTATTTCCCCCTCTCTCGTGCCAGCATACGTCCAGCAGTGGATACACCTTCCCCTGCAGCTCCACCTGATAAGTGTAGATGGTGTTTAGCTCATTGGGGCTGTTAGCATTGTAGAAAGTCAGCACTCCAGCCTCATAGTCCAAATACATCCCAACCCTGGTCACCGGGCTGCTCAGCGGCAGGACCACGCGAGGGTTAGCGAACGCCTCGTACACATGGCCCTCCCTGAGTCCGATCAACCACACGCCGCTCTCTGGGTTCTTTGGGAGCTTGGAGTTCCGGGTCACGGTGCCTTTGATGAGGCCCAGCCGCCACTTCTGCTTGTTGCCAACCTCCATCTCCCAGTAGTGCTTCCCCCAGCTGAAGCCCTGACTGGTGACCACACAGTAGCTGAAGGTGAAGCGCTCTGGGTTGTTGGGCAGTCGTCTGGGCAGAGCGCCACACTCCACAGAGGTGTCTCCACGGCTCAGCTCTAGCAGGGGGTGGGCCGTCTGCGGGTCCAGTCTCAGACTCTCAGGGGCTGCAGAGAAACACAAGAAATAACGCCTGTCTTACCAAGCTGGGAGAGAGAAATGATTGATCCTATGAGAGAGACTGGTGATTGGACCAGTAACAACACTCTAACATGATAACCCGATCGCTAGCGTTCTACTGATAGAAGTCCTTTAAACACACTGCCTGTTCTCAATCGAACGGGAAAATAAATCTATAAATAAATTCTATAAACCTATAAATAAATTCTATAAATCTATCTCACACCTGACCTGACATTTCAAAGGTGTAAGAGGTAGGAAGGAGAGAGAGGGGGCACAAGAGTTCTTCTGCTCAGCCAATAGGATCATGAGCCTGCACCCAGGTGAGCTCCTAGTGGGTTCTGGGAACAGTAGTCCCTGGTGGTGGCACCATGACATACAGGTTTTCTATTGCTGCCCACAAGATCAGGAAGGCTGCAGACCACAGCCTGTGCTGTAACAACATGGGGAGTGTATCTTAACGGTTTGGTTGATTACGCTGTGGTTTTTTGAACGTTTTCAATAAGTTACTTGTTCTTGTCTAGAACAGTAGGTTTGCATAAACTTGAGATAGCTTTGAGAGAAGTAAGGAGGACTTTGCCCCATAAGGAGGCCCCTGAGAGCCTCCAGGTTCATAGAGCTTTGCTACCTATAGGATCAGGAGATCAGAAGGCCCTGCAGCAGCTCCCTGTCTGTCTTCTCCAGTCAGACTTCTTCCCAGCGTGTGTGCTCACCTGGCAGAACCCTCCTGTGCAGTCTCTTCCACACAGACATCTTGATGTCGTTGTGATTGAAACCCGGTTTGAAGTTGATAGGTTGGTACGCCTTCTCCTCTCTCTTGTGTCTCTGCTGATGCTCCCGAAATCTGGGACGCACAGAGCAAAAGCAACAGCCATGAGACAGCCATGAATAAAAAGATGAGATAAGACAAATAAGCAATTTAAACTGTATTTTACCATTTTAGACTAGGATAAACGTATTGTTTGTACCTTGGAGCAATGGATCCATATTTCTGAAACAACAACAAATGGTTAATTTTAGAATGGAAAAAAAAAACACTCCAATATTTATAATATTATATCTATGTTGGCATTTATTCTTCTAGCAGTATCTGGCTGAAAAGAACACACTAGGATTTGCCAATGAGAACATTTAATTAAATACGCTTAATAATAAGGTTCTACTTTTTTAATTCTATGATTGCAAGCCCCCCACTAAAATAAAGCCCAGACCAATCCCAAGCACACTCTATTTTTTAAATCATATTACATGTAAGCCCCCACCATGATAAAGTTCAGATGACCTCAGTAGTCTACTTTAGTAATTTCTATGATTTGTAATACCCTCACTATGATAAAGTTCAGATGACCCCAGTAGTCTACATTTGCACTTTATATGATTTGTAACCCTCACCATGATAAAGCTCAGATGACCCCAGTAGTCTACACTTGCACTTTATATGACTTGTAACCATCACCATGATAAAGTTCAGATGACCCCAGTACAGTCTACTTTAGTAATTTCTATGATTTGTAACCCTCACCATGAAAAAGTTCAGATGACCCCAGTACAGTCTACTTTAGTAATTTCTATGATTTGTAATCCTCACAATGATGAAGTCGAGGTGCCCCTCGTTGCTCATCGCCTCCAGCGTGCCCTCGGCCTCCTGCACACGTGCCAGAGTGTTGGTGAGCTGGTCGGCCTGCCCCTCGATGGAGGCCACGAGGCTGGCGGCCGTGCTCTCTACCTTCCTCATGAAGCCGCCCTCCTCCACCTCCAGGCAACGACGCAGCTCCCCGAACTCCTTACGGATCACCCACTTCAGCACGTCCGACTCGTTCTGACAAAGGAGAGCAGGAAAGAGGAGGAGGAAAGCAAGAAGGGAAGAGGGATATAAAGGGGAGTTTTTTTTTTTTTTTTTTTACATAATTTTGATTCCTTGTCTATTGGTTGGTAACCTTTGACCTTTGACTCAACTTGTAGTCACTTTCCCCCATGACGCTACTGTCTGTGATTACGTTAACATTACACGACCTGCCTAATTCTCTAGAGACCCTGGCCTCGCCTGACCTTTGACATTTGGTCACCTTTCATTGACTCAGCTCTTTGGGTGCGTGGTTCCCTCTTACCTGGCTACACTGTAATTATACTGACAGGCTCAATGCTAACCTGGCTACACTGTAATTATACTGACGGGCTCAATGCTAACCTGGCTACACTGTAATTATACTGACAGGCTCAATGCTAACCTGGCTACACTGTAATTATACTGACGGGCTCAATGCTAACCTGGCTACACTGTAATTATACTGACAGGCTCAATGCTAACCTGGCTACACTGTAATTATACTGACGGGCTCAATGCTAACCTGGCTACACTGTGATTCAACTGACGGGCTCAATGCAAACCTGGCTACACTGTGATTATACTGAAGGGCTCAATGCTAACCTGGCTACACTGTAATTATACTGGCGGGCTCAATACTAACCTGGCTACACTGTAAATACTAAATACTAAATGTTATACTTGCCCAAAATGTTAACGGTATTTAACGCAATACAATTCAATTGATTTTGAAATGAAAGTATACAAGTGACCATATAAAGTTGTTTCTTATATTGTAGTCACTGATGTGTTAAACATCACTGATGTGTTAAACAAATGAAGGCCACCTACTGTGATGCGGGCCTTGTTGTAGGCCATTTTACAAATCTGCTCCTCCAGCTTCCTCTTGTGTGTTTGGAAGTCTGTCATCAAACAGGAGATGTCCTCCTGAAATCACAGACGGGAGAGCAGAGGGAGAACTAGTTCTAATCAGACAGGATAGCAGAGTGGTAGTTTTAATGTTGTTATCTGGGGCACCACAACAATAGTAAGTCTGTCCCTAGAGAGTAATATCTCTCTGGTGACATTTAAAAAGTCAGTATTATCTTGGTCTTTTACTCGACAAGTCCTTTTCAGGTGCTTGAGTCAGTCGCTTAAAAGTTACGATGTTGTTTTTAATGATGCGGGTTTCTATCTTTATCTAAAGGGCAAACGTGGTCACTCGCATTTTCGCTGAACAGCCACTATTAGTCATAACAACAACAAAGTCAAATTGACCTTGATAAAATAAATATACTTTGTGTGGAGTTGAATAACGTTCCCATATCTCTGTTTCTTTTGACCAAACACTGGAGGGAGTGTAGCATGTCGTGCACAGAGGTAAAAGCAGTAGTCAACGAGTTATCAGACCAAAACCTTCTTATCAACCGCTTGCTATCAGACACGAGTCAACATTTTATTGAGGTAACGTCATGGTCAGCAGTATTAGAGGTGTTCATTTCTCTGTCCCATGACTCGGAAAAACAAACGCAGATTTGCGCTGTTTGGTTGTTTTCAGTTGTCACCTTAAAGTAGATTAATACATGACAAATCCTTCAATTATCTTTAAAGTAATTTAACATTAATTATCTACATTACAAACAACTACCGCCAACTTCTATCTCCATAGATCCATCACAGGTGAATCAGGTGTATCATTATCACTGTGCCTAAATCCTCACCCTACCACTGCTCCTAAACCCTTACTCTACTACTGCCTAAACCCTTACTCTACCACTGCCTAAACCCTAACCCTACTACAGTTCCTAAATCCTAACCCTAACCCCAACCCTACCACTGTTCCTAAACCCTAACCCTAACCCCTAACTATAACCCTAAACCCTAACCACCTGACCCTAAACCCTAACCCTAACCCTGTCCCTAACCGTGTGTGCACTTAGACTCGTCGCTTACCTCACACGTCAGTATTTATATAAAAAAAAATTGTATCCTTTCTTTAACATATAATATCTAATATAATGTAACAAACAATCAGAAACCATAGCAAACGGGGTTTGTACCTTCATGCGGCTGTAGACGCTGCTGAGCGGTGTGATCTTGTGTCCGCGGTGGCCTCCTATGCTCCCACACAGACCACAGATCACCCTCTGGTCCTCCTCACAGTACAGGCTCAGCGGGTTGTGGTGTTCGGGGCAGTTCTCTGGCTGCCGGGGCCCCCCTCCTCCACCGCCCCCCGCGCCGCTCATATCCTGCAGGACGTCCACGATCCGGGCCAGGCTGACGTTGGGCGGCGGTGTGTCCCCGTCCACAGCACAGCGACACACGGGGCACCGCAGCTGTCCCGCGGCGTCCATGGTCATGGAGCGGACGCAGCCGCGGCAGTAAGAGTGGCCGCAGTGAAGCATGAGGGGCTGGGAGAAAACCTCAAGACAAACAGGGCAACGCAGCTGGTCCTCCAGAGAGAGCAGGCTCTCTCTCCTGATCATCACTCTCTCTCTCTCTGTCCCTATCTATCTCTCTCTGTCTCTGTCTCTATCTATCTCTCTCTTTCTCCGTCTCTCTCTGTCTCTCTGTATCTCTCTTTTTTCTCTCTCTGTCTCGCTCCAATTTACCTCAGCCAATAGGTTTCCATCAACAAAATATGTTTATATATCTTTAAAGTCTCTCAATGATTGATATTCAGACATCTAAAATCTCTGTGGAGCCAGTCTAGTACATCTTAGAGTGCTGAGAGTCTAGACTGTTAGACCAAGTTGGTCCAATGGGTTTTTGCACCCCCCCCCTCTCTCTCTCTCTCTCTCTCTCTCTCTCTGTGTGAGTGGTCTGGTTGGCTTTGCCCTGGCACTGGCTCTAGATTGGTTCAGCAAAACCTCTAACAGAAAATAAGCCAGCCAGTGTGTGTATTGTACAGTAGGTGTTTGTGAGCAGTGTGTAGCTGTTTGTGCAGTGTGTGTAATGCATTTGTGTGGTCTGTGAAGTATGGTCGTGTAGTGTGTTTATGGCATGTGACGTGTGGTGTGTGTGTAGTTTGCAGAGTTGTGAACGTTGATATGTGCTGATAAGTGTCCAGGCAGTCAGAGGTAACCTTAGGCTGTTTACCACACCTCTGCTCTCCGCTAACAGACCTCCGCTATCCGCTAACAGATCTCCGCTATCCGCTAACAGACCTCTGCTCTTTACTAACAGACCTCTGCTCTCCACTAACAGACCTCTGCTCTCCGCTAACAGACCTCTGCTCTTTACTAACAGACCTCTGCTCTCCACTAACAGACCTCTGCTCTCCGCTAACAGGCCTCTGCTCTCCACTAACAGACCTCTGCTCTCCACTAACAGACCTCTGCTCTCCACAAACAGACCTCTGCTCTCCGCTAACAGACCTCTGCTCTCCACTAACAGACTTCTGCTCTCCACTAACAGACCTCTGCTCTCCGCTAACAGACCTCTGCTCTCCGCTAACAGACCTCTGCTCTCCGCTAACAGACCTCTGCTCTTTACTAACAGACCTCTGCTCTCCACTAACAGACCTCTGCTCTCCACTAACAGACCTCTGCTCTCCGCTAACAGACCTCTGCTCTCCGCTAACAGATCTCCGCTATCCGCTAACAGACCTCTGCTCTTTACTAAGTGCTGACCACTAGACAGAGACTGGCTGGCATCACACAGACGAGAGCCCTCTCAAGTCCGACAAGATAGCATTAAAGGTTACTATACTGGACAGAGAGAGGGGAGAGGAGGACGGAAGTACTATGACTTAATCAAAAGTACAGTGAGGATTAATCATTTAAGTCCTTACACTAAATAATGCACAGTGATGTAAACTTTATAGGGAGACTGTGAGCCCTGGAAACAAATTTATTTTCTCTGAAACGGGTCGCACGATGAATAATCCTCTATAATCTAGGAATGAAAATAATTTGTTTTCAATATTTTAGGAATGAGTGTAGTGGCCTAAACTGGTTCTCAAATCAACCACAGGGTGGCGCTGTTGCTCAAGACAGCAAGTCAGGAATGGGCAGGTGTCAATACGGACACCAACATTATCATTAATTCAACTGGCATTAATTTGAATAAAAACCGCAACAACAAAAAAAGTGAACATTTCTTTAAAATCATTTTTATTTTCAAATTTGTTTTCATACAGACCTTAAGGCTGTACAAAGCACAGTTCCTGTAGGGGTTAAAAAAATCACGTCCCTTTGATGGTGCACAGGTAGTATTAGGCAGATATATATGTATATGTATATGTGTGTATATATATATATATATATATATATATATATATATAGTTTGGCATTTTCATCTTTTTTTTAAATGTATAATACTCTTAATCAATAACCTTAAATTACAACTATTTAACTATTTCTTAGATTGATTTCTTACAGCATTCAGACAAAGTGAATTCTAGATACAACAAAGAATGTTTTATAATACCAAGTATGTACATAGCAAAACACCACGGACACCTTTACAGCAGACCGCACATCACTACGGGGGGTGAGGATGGGGGGTGGTGGGGGGGTGGGGGGCTAGCTATATACAGGTCTCACTATGGCACGATGTCACTACATGTCTCCACTGACTCAATGGGATACAGAGGTTAGGGGCAGCTCCATTTGGTTAGCTGTTGTCATCACTTCCTGTTTGGTAGATGGGAGGCGGGGGGGGGGGGGGGGGGGGGGGGGTCAGGGGGGTGATTTGAGTCTGTGATGTCGTGAAATGGGATGGAGAGCGGGCGTGGGTCGAGGGGGGAGGAGGTGAAGGAGGAGGTGGTTAGGAAAAGGAGGAGGTGGTTAGGAAGAGGTTAGAAAGAGGAGGTGGAGGTTAGGAAGAGGAGGAGTTTAGGAAGAGATAGTTAGGAAGAGGAGGAGTTTAGGAAGAGATAGTTAGGAAGAGGAGGAGTTTAGGAAGAGATAGTTAGGAAGAGGAAGAGGAGGTGGTTAGGAAGAGGAGGAGGTGGTTAGGAAGAGGAGGAGGAGGAGGTGGTTAGGAGGAGGAAGAGGTGGTTAGGAAGAGGAGGAGGTGGTTAGGAAGAGGAAGAGGAGGAGGTGGTTAGGAAGAGGAAGAGGTGGTTAGGAAGAGGAAGAGGTGGTTAGGAAGAGGAAGAGGAGGAAGAGGAGGTGGTTAGGAAGAGGAAGAGGAGGTGGTTAGGAAGAGGAAGAGGAGGAGGTGGTTAGGAAGAGGAGGAGGTGGTTAGGAAGAGGAAGAGGAGGAGGTGGTTAGGGGGAGGAGGAGGAGGAGGAGGTGGTTAGGAAGAGGAAGAGGAGGAGGTGGTTAGGAAGAGGAAGAGGAGGAGGTGGTTAGGGGGAGGAGGAGGAGGAGGTGGTTAGGAGGAAGAGGAGGAGGTTAGGAAGAGGAGATTAGGAGGAGGGTGGTGGGTTCTGTTAATAACTAATGGGGTGGGGGTCCTTCACACACTGCTGTGATGTAGTACAGCTCAGGACAGAGCTCTCTCTCTCTCTCTCTCTCTCTCGTTGTTGCTCTGTTCTGCTGGACCCAGGGGACAGAGCCTTGGTGGGTCTGCGGGGGGACAGGCTACTCCACCACTTTGACCCTGAAGGTGACGCGGCCCATGAACTTGTCACGCTCATCGTTGTTGCGTAGGTCGGTGCCCTCCACCTTACACTCCACAGCCAGCTCTGTGTTGTAGTCCTCCTTAGAGAGAAGCAGCTTCACTGCCACCACGGGCTGCACGTAGCCGGGCTACACACACACACACACACATTAGATAGGTATCAGACACACACACACACACACACATTAGATAAGTATCCGACACACACACACACACACACACACACGTTAGATAGGTATCAAACACACACACACACACACACACACACACACACACACACACACAATCCCAAAGGATCGGACAAAGCACTCACATGGAGGTTTTTTCCGTAGTAGGGGAAGTACATTTTGTCGAAGCGTCCCTCTGAGGGGAAGTACTGCATCTGCAGTGGGTTCTCTCTCTGTTAGGGAGGGAGAGGAGGAGGTGAGAGCACAGCTAGGCAGCAATGATGATGAAGATGATGAAGAGGCTGTCCATACAGTCTGCTCCCAGGCTGCCTTGGCAGAGCTTGGCAAAGAGGTAACATCACGTCACAAATTAACAATTAATATCACACACTACTGTATAAAGTCTTACCTGTGAGCGTGTGTGTGTGTTTATATAACACCGCTCATATGTTTACAAATCACAAATTGTACTTTCCGGAACAAAACCACACAATATCATTACACACACACACACACACACACACACACACACACACACACACACACACAGTATCACAACATACACAAAAATACAGCTATACACAGACACACACACACACACACACACACACACACACACACTCTGTCACATAACATCAGCATCACTTCCTGTTATACTGCAGTTGAAGAGGTAACAGCACAAAACCAAAATTTGTGGGTGCACCACAGAGCTCCACATGCTCCCAGACCTGTCCAGTGAACCACAGAGCTCTACATCCTCTCTGACCTGTCCAGTGTACCCCAGAGCTCCACATCCTCCCAGACCTGTCCAGTGTACCCCAGAGCTCCACATCCTCCCAGACCTGGCCAGTGTACCACAGAGCTCTACATCCTCCCAGACCTGGCCAGTGTACCACAGAGCTCCACATCCTCCCAGACCTGTCTAGTGTACCACAGAGCTCTACATCCTCCCAGACCTGTCCAGTGTACCACAGAGCTCCACATCCTCCCAGACCTGTCCAGTGTACCACAGAGAATCCTGGGCTCAGATTGGTCTGTTCAGCCATCTGACCGCTCACCATAACCAGAGCCGTTTCTTGCTATAACGTTTTGTATAGAGGCCCCCCGAAAGATAGAAACGGCCTTGACCATAACCCAACTAAATGAGAGGTGCCTTGACCATAACCCAACTAAATGAGAGGTGCCTTGACCATAACCCAACTAAATGAGAGGTGCCTTGACCATAACCCAACTAAATGAGAGGTGCCTTGACCATAACCCAACTAAATGAGAGGTGCCTTGACCATAACCCAACTAAATGAGAGGTGCCTTGACCATAACCCAACTAAATGAGAGGTGCCATGAGCAGCATCATCATCATCTATGATGGACAAACAAGAAACAACCAACTCTTATTTTCATAGTGGCACAAGCATACACAAACCAATGAATGAACGTCACCAAGGATACACCAACCAATGAATGAACGTCACCAAGGATACACTAACCAATGAATGAACGTCACCAAGGATACACTAACCAATGAATGAATGGCACCAAGGATACACAAACCAATGAATGAATGGCACCAAGGATACACTAACCAATGAATGAATGGCACCAAGGATACACAAACCAATGAATGAATGGCACCAAGGATACACAAACCAATGAATGAATGGCACCAAGGATACACTAACCAATTAATGAACGTCACCAAGGATACACTAACCAATGAATGAATAGCACCAAGGTTACACTAACCAATGAATGAACGTCACCAAGGATACACTAACCAATGAATGAACGGCACCTAGTCTACTTCTTAATGATTGGACAAAGCTGACGTGAAGGAAGTATTGATACAGAACTAGGCCTATAAGTCTCTATGTGTCTGTGGGGCTCCCTTGCTGTCTGTGAGGGCACCCTTGCTGCCTGTGAGGGCACCCTTGCTGCCTGTGAGGGCACCCTTGCTGCCTGTGAGGGCACCCTTGCTGCCTGTGAGGGCACCCTTGCTGTCTGTGAGGGCACCCTTGTTGCCTGTGAAGGCACCCTTGCTGTCTGTGAGGGCACCCTTGCTGTAAATAAGCTGTCCTTCAGGCATGGTGAGTGACGGAATAGGTTGGCCTTCTAACCCTCTGCGAGAAACACTTATCAACTTTTCTTCTCACACACCTGTCGTAGGAGAAAAAGATTTCATTAGAAAGGTTAGCGATGGCATTGGTCTGTAACAACACAACAGAATAACATTTGCTCAAGCTACTAATAGCGGTTAGGTAACACACAGCATGTTTCAGTGGTCATGAGATGATGGGCCGTTACATGGAACAGGACATGTAAACTAAGAAGACACTCCTACTCTCTGGGCAGCAGCGCCGCTAAGCACGAAGAGATAGAAGGAGGAGCGGAACGCCAAAAAAAAACACCGTGGTTTTTTTGTACACTCTCTGAAGTGACAGTCCTTGTTTTCCAAGCTCACCTCCAAACGTTTGTAAGAGCTTACAAAGTTCTGGGGGAAGGTTGGTTGGGGTTAGGTGTTGGTCTCAGCCAAAGCCAGGGCCTTTGAATGATGGAGGGGTGAGGGTGAGGGCTGTTAGATTGATGGGGCGGCGACACAGCACAGCTGCAACCTACAGTGCATCTACGGTTCTACATTCCATATGGTGTCACAAACTACAGTTTACATTCCATCATTTACATTCTAAACACATGGAACCGTTTATTTTAAGTTCTGATGCCTTCCAAAAATATTCTTCAATAAATAATATTCACATATTATTTTAGGTAACCATTAGTCTCCGTATCCATATTGCTCTCTGAGTATATTAAGGGTTTACTTAGAGAAGCCATCTAAATATAATAATCATAATAAGAATAAGGTTTTATATTTCTTATTGTTACTATCCAGCCAAGCCCAGCACAGTTAGAGGACAGATGAAGCTCTGTTCTAGGACAACATGTCTGCCATGGATGCTGTGTTAGAGCAGCCAGCGACACCAACCAATCACAGCGCTGGACAGAAGCAGCAGAGAGACACAGGGCGGGCTCTAGGACCCAGGACCCCTGGGAGAAAACCCTCCCTGACACATCCAGGCTTGTCTTACCCACCCCAGCATTCACTGCTGTGGGCCCTACTGGCAGCGTGGGGAGGAGAAAACACACACACACACACACACACACACACACACACACACACACACACACACACACACACACACAGACACAGACACTGTGAAAAAAACAGACAAGGAAACATAGCACGATAACACCGTTCATACTGAGATACACATTAGAAAAGAAGACACACACACACACACACACACACACTGTGAAAAAAACAGACAAGGAAACATAGCACGATAACACCGTTTATACTGAGATACACATTAGAAAAGAAGACATACACATACATACAATACATACACACACACACACGCACACACACACACACACACACACACACACACACACACACAAGTATACAAACAAAAGTAGAATTCAAGTACTGTCAAAAAGCAAAAGGGGACACAATGCTTGCTGACTAGTGTAGTCTCAGAGACACAGACACATCCAGGTGTGTGTGTGTGTGTGTGTGTGTGTGTGTGTGTGTGTGTGTAGGCCTTACCTTAGCTGTACAGTTTATGTAGGGATCTCCTCGTGGCTTCAGTCCAATGATCTACACAAACAAACAATGTTAACTATATTTACCTTCCTGGTTAAATAAAGGACGTAAATAATATACCATATAATCAGTCATCCTTTATTATAGAAAACTGTGAAATCTGTTTTATATCTCTAATCAAAAATGCACATATGAAATGTAAAAAATGGTAATTAAAATTGCAGAATTATAGCAGTAGTTTTATCCTAATATCATAGAGTATCTGACTAATCTTCCTATGTAGACTGACCCTGTTCATCTTCACCAGCACACAGGGCTTGCCATCAGCATAGCCAAAGCTGTTGTCTGAGAGGCCAGAACACTGCCTGAGGAGGCTGCGTTTGAACTGGCACACCTTCTTCTCCTTCTCCTCATCCTGCTCGTAGTACTCTCCCACCATGCACAGCTCGTTTCTCTCCTGGATGGTGTCGTTGTATTCTGACGGGGAAACAACAGAACAGCGTTATTCATTAGCCGCTAAACCAACCTGTATTCATTACCCGATAAACCAACCTGTATTCATTACCCGCTAAACCAACCTGTATTCATTACCCGCTAAACCAACCTGTATTCATTACCCGCTAAACCAACCTGTATTCATTACCCGCTA
>CM030177.1:21087274-21124774 GCA_017639675.1 Aplochiton taeniatus
AGCCCACAGAATCTATGGTTTATAATGCTATGAGCCCACAGAATCTATGGTTTATAATGCTATGAGCCCACAGAATCTATGGTTTATAATGCTATGAGCCCACAGAATCTATAGTTTATGCTTTGATCCCACCGAATCTATGGTTTATAATGCTATGATCCCACAGAATCTATAGTTTATAATGCTATGAGCCCACAGAATCTATAGTTTATAATGCTATGAGCCCACAGAATCTATAGTTTATAATGCTATGAGCCCACAGAATGCTATAGTCCCAGTAACATCTGTTATTAAATCCTCCCAGAGCACATAGCCAGTGAGACCCAAGGAGGCTAAGAATACACTTAGGGGGGTAAGAGAAGGAGCAGTGAGTGAGAGTTGGAATGTGTGTGTAATTACTATAGAAAGTCAGCTTAATGAGCATGTGTCTCAAGTAGAGACTGTGTGTGTGTGTGTGTGTGTGTGTGTGTGTGTGTGTGTGTGTGTGTGTGTGTGTGTGTGTGTGTGTGTGTGTACATGTTCTCCTTTGAGGAGAATGTGGAGGTGTAGTTAATAGAACCTGGGGAATGCCAGAATGAAAACATGAGGCTGTGATCATTCCCCCATCTCTCTCTCACTGACACACACACACACACACACACACACACACACACACACACAGCTTGTTTCCATATCAGACCTGACAAGCACCCTTCCTTTTGACCTTAAATGTAACCTCAGAGATATTTTAGATGGGACATGGAGTGCACTTGTGTGTGTGTGTGTGTGTGTATGTGTGTGTGTGTGTGTGTGTGTGCGCGAGAGAGTTTGTATGTGATTGGTACAGCCGAAAGTACGCTCGCTAGATAGCATGTTGTTAGCATGTTTCCTTGGCCCTGCTTGGCTCTGTGGTGGTAATAGAGCTATGGCATGTTGTTAGCATGTTTCCTTGGCCCTGCGGTGGTAATAAAGCCATAGCATGTTGGTAGCATGTTTCCTTGGCCCTGCTTGGCCCTGTGGGGGTAATAGAGCCATAGCATGTTGGTAGCATGTTTCCTTGGCCCTGCTTGGCCCTGTGGTGGTAATAGAGCCATAGCATGTTGGTAGCATGTTTCCTTGGCCCTGCTTGGCCCTGTGGTGGTAATAGAGCAATAGCATGTTAGTAGCGTGTTTCCTTGGCCCTGCTTAGCCCTGTGGTGGTAACCATGGAGACCTCTGTGGCTTAGCGGTTAATAAACACCACAACACAGCCTGACAGACTGCTAGCCCACATGGAAGAGGGCCAGCTACGTTCAATAAGTGGACAGGCAATTTATTCAACACCGCAAAAAAATGCCTCACAAGAAATTAGAAATACCGTATGGAAACAGAGGTCCTGGGCAGCAAGGAGAGAAAAGACCACCAGACCACCACACCACCAGCAGACCACCACCAAACCAAACCACCAGCAGACCACCAGACCACCACCAAACCACCAGCAGACCACCAGACCACCACCAAACCACCAGCAGACCACCAGACCACCACCAAACCACCAGCAGACCACCAGACAACCACCAAACCACCAGCAGACCACCACCGAACCAAACCACCAGCAGACCACCACCGAACCAAACCACCAGCAGACCACCACCAAACCAAACCACCAACAGACCACCACCAAACCAAACCACCAGCAGACCACCACCAAACCAAACCACCAACAGACCACCACCAAACCAAACCACCAGCAGACCACCACCAAACCAAACCACCAACAGACCACCAGACCACCACCAAACCACCAGCAGACCACCACCAAACCAAACCACCAACAGACCACCACCAAACCAAACCACCAGCAGACCACCACCAAACCAAACCACCAGCAGACCACCACCAAACCAAACCACCAGCAGACCACCACCAAACCAAACCACCAACAGACCACCAGACCACCACCAAACCACCAGCAGACCACCACCAAACCAAACCACCAACAGACCACCACCAAACCAAACCACCAACAGACCACCACCGAACCAAACCACCAACAGACCACCACCAAACCAAACCACCAACAGACCACCACCAAACCAAACCACCAACAGACCACCACCAAACCAAACCACCAACAGACCACCACCAAACCAAACCACCACCAGACCACCACCAAACCAAACCACCAGCAGACCACCACCAAACCAAACCACCAACAGACCACCACCGAACCAAACCACCAGCAGACCACCACCAAACCAAACCACCAGCAGACCACCACCAAACCAAACCACCAACAGACCACCACCAAACCAAACCACCAACAGACCACCACCGAACCAAACCACCAACAGACCACCACCAAACCAAACCACCAACAGACCACCACCAAACCAAACCACCAGCAGACCACCAGACCACCCCCAAACCAAACCACCAACAGACCACCACCAAACCAAACCACCAACAGACCACCACCAAACCAAACCACCAGCAGACCACCACCAAACCAAACCACCAGCAGACCACCCCCAAACCAAACCACCAACAGACCACCACCAAACCAAACCACCAACAGACCACCACCAAACCAAACCACCAGCAGACCACCACCAAACCAAACCACCAGCAGACCACCAGACCACCACCAAACCAAACCACCAACAGACCACCACCGAACCAAACCACCAACAGACCACCAGACCACCGAACCAAACCACCAACAGACCACCACCAAACCAAACCACCAACAGACCACCACCAAACCAAACCACCAACAGACCACCACCAAACCAAACCACCAACAGACCACCAGACAAGGTGCTGCTTTCTGTGTTATTCTATGAAGCCCGCTGTTCAACGGTCCTCCATTAGAGAGCTGGTTACTCCCGCCGTGAGAGCCTGCCCTGGAGGGAGCACACCTTGAAAACCCTCCTCAGTACAAATGCATCTGGTGGGTTGGTATCCTTGGATACGCAGCCAGTGTGGAAGTGTGTCCTGTGGGGGTGGTTTCCTGCTCCGTTAGCATAAACGGCTACGCTAAAAAAGAGCAGTGTGTTTCATTGATGAAGCTCCAGAACTGGGTCATCAATGTTTATGTGAAAGACCTCCATCACTGCTACATGGCTGGGTCAGGACAACAAAGACACAGTATACCATCAACATCAAACAACAGAGACAGAGTACACCATCAACACCAAACAACAGAGACACAGTACACCATCAACACCAAACAACAGAGACACAGTACACCATCATGTGTGTGTGTGTGGAGGACAGAGAGAGAGAGAGAGAGAGAGAGAGAGAGAGAGAGAGAGAGAGAGAGAAAGTGTATACCATCAACATCAAACAACAGAGACAGAGTACACCATCAACACCAAACAACAGAGACACAGTACACCATCAACACCAAACAACAGAGACACAGTACACCATCAACAACAAACAACAGAGACACAGTACACCATCATGTGTGTGTGTGGAGGACAGAGAGAGAGAGTGTACACCATCAACACCAAACAACAGAGACACAGTACACCATCAACACCAAACAACAGAGACACAGTACATCATCATGTGTGTGTGTGGAGGACAGAGAGAGAGAGAGAGAGAGAGAGAGAGAGAGAGAGAGAGAGAGAGAGAGAGAGAGAGAGTGTATAACCAAGTGGGGGAATGCTCGTAATTGATTAGCAGGACATGATGGCTTCCTACAGCTGAGCTGCTAATTTACCGGTCTGAAGATATGCTAATCCTCTGGGGCACACGCCAGGAGAAAGAAAGAAAGAAAGAAAGAAAGAAACACAGAGAGAGAGAGAGAGAGAGAGAGAGAGAGAGAGAGAGAGAGAGAGAGAGAGAGAGAGAGAGAGAGAGAGAGAGAGAGAAGGGGGGGGCATGTCCATCAAGTCAAGCCCAATTCTTTTATCTGTTCATCGTTCTCCCTCCTTTTCTTTTCCTCTGCCGTTTCCCTGCACAGGAACCCACTCTGCCTTAGATCCAAAACAACTTCTCCTTTCCCCACCTTTACTTCAAGAACGTTCTAGAACTCATAGTGACCAATCATATTCCTAAGACTGTCACACTGAATAGCCAATCATATTCCTAAGACTGTCACACTGAACAGCCAATTATATTCCTAAGACTGTCACACTGAACAGCCAATCATATTCCTAAGACTGTCACACTGAACAGCCAATCATATTGCTAAGACTGTCACACTGAACAGCCAATCATATTGCTAATACAGCCAGAGGAACTACTGTACAACAGAACAGTACAGGTTTCCACGGCGACCTGTAGGTGGGAATAAAGAAGAAGGAGCCTGGGTCTCCTCCCCAGGGAGATTCTGATGCATCCTGGGAAGGGGACGCTGCTAGGCATCATAATCATGCCATCGTTAACGAGCACAATTATGAGCATGCATAGATGCACATGCACGTGCGTACTGAGGTGGGTAATAGCACGCAAGGATACACTAATGCAAACACATTCATTCATTGGCCACTGGCCCTTCCTCCAAGGCTGATCTCCTCATTGATCCATGTTTCCATCAAAGGTAAGGCCTATGAGATCAATGAAGATTATGACAACTTAAGAAGCACTGCATCTGGAGCAGGAAGAGACCATTTGACCTTGAGCCAGAGAGGGAAGCAGTGAGATATGGGAAGTGAGAGAATGGGGAAGGGAGAGAGAGAGAGAGAGAGAGAGAGAGAGAAGGGGGGGGGGGGGGGGGGGGGGAGTGAGAGAATATTCATGGCTTATCTGACCTATAATATAGTGCATTCTTACGGCACAGGCTAACCCTAACCCTAGGCCAAACACGTAGCCAGCGCAGTGTCTGGCAGGTGCAAATATATAGTACCCACATCTCCTGTAGGCCTACACATTGAAATGCTTCTGAGGGATATATTATGGTGTTATGGTAAATTAAAGTTACTTCATTAGAAGAGGGCCTTTGTCAATTCAATGCCGTTTCATTTAGGAAATAAATGCCTTCTGGGATGTAGTTAAAAGTTTCGTGAGATCATGGGATAGACAGACGAGACCGAAGCCCAAAGCCCTGATGAACATACGTTAATGAAATGCTGCGCTGATCATACCAGTGCTGTCATCTACATGAGCTGCTCCCGGCCAGGGTAATATTGCGCAATAGCATACGCAGATACACATAGCATCTCCGTCTCAGATAGTTGCGTTGTTCGTCCTCGCAAGACCATTCTCATCAAGGACACTTTGCAAGAACGTTCTTCGCAAACACACAAGTACGATCCTAGCGTTCATGTTATTGATAATCAGCCGAGGACAGCTCCACGCGCGGTCCATTTCCAACCGCGTGCAACTCGTTTACAATATCAACGATTAATTGGGCTTTGCAGCTTGTTTTTCTACAATCAAAATTCGGTAGTAGCCTAATTAATCAATATGAAAACATCTTGAGGACATACGTTCATTGATTCTTGGATTTAACGGCGCACTAATTACTGACCAAGACGATGATTCGGTCAGCATGTTCGCCTATGCCAAGGCTAGCCTGTACTTGTCAAACACTTTAATATTTAATTTCCGCTTCGAATGACAACCAAATAAATAGTTGCGACCCGCGCAGGGCAACACAGGGGCTATTTTTATTCCTATATTTGAAGCCTGGAAAATAGGCCTCTCAAAAATCTACACGCAGGAAAAGCAAATAGTGCCACATTCCAGTAGGTTAACAAATATGTAATCAAATTGAAATTTAAAAGACAACAGGAAATGCTGCTTATTCTATCGATTTTCGAAAAACCTGCAAAGGTTTGAATATGAAATGCATGGGCTCAGTGAATCGTCTACGTCATGCTGCCACAGATATGGTGACACGCAAATCCGATTTTTTAATCTGAGAATAATCCTTGATAGCATAGCCTATTAGCTAATTGAATGATTAATTCTAACGAAGCATTAACGAATGTGCACACTTTTATTCAAACTTGTTTTAGAATCAGCATAATGCATAGGTCCTGTGATAAATACCTAGCAGGCGAGTATTTCATGAATGGGGTTGCAGTCCTCATAATGATCATCTAAGGCTTATTCTAAGGCTATTGGTCTTGAAAAATCAGTGGCTTACCCCAACTGGTTGCAGTGCGCCCAAGAAACTCTCCCGTTCGTGAGTTGTAGATAGCATCTTTCCAAGAGGAGGGTTTCTCTTCGGGTTTGTCCTCTTTAGTCGACATGTTAAATTAGGCTGTGTTGATTGACCCCTCAAAATGAACACTGATAATTACCTTGGCAGTACTGCTTATGGCCCTATATGTATGATTTGTCGGAATACTCCCTCGTTTAATTTCCGTACACCTTGTGTATTATTGAAAAGAAAAGGTGCGTTGCCGGTTCCAGTCAAATGTATCAGAATGTCAGGGTCCCGTTATACGCTCGTGCACACTGCAGCGGGAACCGGAGCTGAGGGGAAATTGCGTTAGAGGCAGTCCGGCGCAAGCGCAGAGCCTAAATTAAACTGGTTGACATGTCTTCGCTGTGTACCCCATTTGGATAGTGATGGAGTTAGAATTGGAAGTTCATTTTTCCGGTTTTCAAGGTTTTCTTTTAATCCTTGTGATAAGTTATAACATTCAATTATAATCCAAATCTAGACTTGTCTGAGTCTCTGCATGAATGGCACCTATTCCATTCCAGTGTCTGCTGGATTCCAACACAGGCACGCCTCCTTCTAACTAATGAGGTTCTGATTAGCTGATCACCTATGGCAGCGGTCCCCAACCCCCGGGCCGCGGACCGGTACCGGTCCGTGGGTCATTTGGTACCGGGCCGCGGAGAAAGAATAAATAACTTACATTATTTCCGTTTTATTTATTATCTGAGTGTGAACGATGTTTTATTTTGAAAAATGACCGGATTCCCTCTGTTACATCCGTCTATGACTCACTCTGTCGCTCACTCGGTCACGTGATACGTTGCCGGTAAAATTAAACCCGCAAGCTAGCAAAATGAGTAAAAAACAAACGTCTTTGGAAAGTTTCTTTGCGAAGGGGAAAAGGCCGGTCCGTGAAAATATTGTCTGACATTAAACCGGTTCGTGGCGCAAAAAAGGTTGGGGACCGCTGACCTATTGGATCATTTCAGTGCCAAAAGTCTGCGTCTGTGATAGGTAGTTTGTAGTTGTATTTTATGGTTCGTACTTGTAAGCAGTTTTGCAAGTGGCAGATTACTCGTATCTAATGTCTCCTACTTGAAGGTGAAGATTGGCAAACCTGTGTTTAGTATTTTGTGTTTTCGTGTTTGCAAATGCATTTTGTATTTTCAATCCGTACTTGCAATTGAAGGTGCGTACACTTGTAATATAATTTCGCTACACACATGCACGGATCTCTGGGGTTTGTGCCACTGTATTTACGTCTTTAGACAGTTTCGTAAGCTTGTAGAAAAAAGTTTTGTCTTTGTGCGGGTAAAAAAGTACGCTAAGTATTTTGAAGCTCCCTGCAGTCTCAGCCGGGAAATACGCACAAATATGTCAATACATCCCCCTTTGGAACAGACTAGCATACATCAATCCCCCTTTGGAACAGACTAGCATACATCAATCCCCTTTTGGAACAGACTAGCATACATCAATCCCCCTTTCGAACAGACTAGCATAGATCAATCCCCCTTTGGAACAAACTAGCATACATCAATCCCCCTTTGGAACAGACTAGCATACATCAATCCCCCTTTGGAACAAACTAGCATACATCAATCCCCCTTTGGAACAGACTAGCATACATCAAGCCCTCTTTCGAACAGGCTAGCAGACTCGAGGTGGAGGTGGGAGCTATTTCCCATCACCTCATCCGACAAGCAGACACTCACTTGTGTCAAGTGATTAGAGAGTGTGTGTAGCACACATACTATGATGGCTGAGGCTTAGTTAACTGCCTGAAGTTGCCTGATCTATTTTTGTTATTTTTCAAGTCATAATTTTTCTGCAAATAAATGCTCTAAATGACCATCTTTTCATTTGGAATTTGGGAGAAATGTCATCAGTAATTTATTGAATAAAAAAACGAAATGTACATTTTACACATACTTATCGATATTAAAACCGGAGTAACTGAGTTTTGCATTGGTCTCTTGCTGTACATATAAAAAAATTATAATTCTAAGCAGTGAAAAAAGGAAAAAATGCAATCAAGTTGAACGAAAATTATATTTTTATTCATGTATATTTACATGCGCAGTCAAATCTGCAACCAGATTAGAGGGCTCTCAAACAGGTGAAGAAGTCCTGGAGGGTGAAACAGTCCCTGCTAAGAGGCTTGGAGAGCTCAGACTCCTTTAGCTTCAAGGTACTTTGGAGAAGGAATAGTCTTAACAGTCTAAGCATATTGTGTGTCATATTTTTAAAAGGCATTGAAAGAAGCAGGACTTGAGGTTCACTCTTAAAAGAAAACAAAAACCAAACAGCGTTATTCACCTGGCGCCCAAAGCAGGGGGGCCGAGCCCTGGAAAAAGAACTGCAACAGCAAGGAGTAAACTGTGTCAACATCTACAGCATCTTAAGGAACAATACAAATACTCTTTACAAAAATAAGCCTACAAATCCCAATTCTAAAAGTCTAAAGAAGTTTAAATACGATTTGTGTGAATGGCAGAAATCTGCATATGATCTGGTGAGGACCAACAGTAGGCAGAAAAACACAAAAGGTGAACACAAGCACAATGACAACATACAACGTATCTGTCCTACGGGTCCGTCTTTCATTGTAAAGGAAATAAATAGGAAAGGAACACAACATTGTGTTTGCAATAGCATGTAGCTGTGTTTGTTAGTTATGGCGGTGAAGCTGGGTGACGTTACTAAACAGTTGTAAGAAGGTTGACATCTAAATCTAAAACCTTTTGTCGTCAGGAAAAAAAAGACAAAAATGGCTTAAACCCTGCTGAGTGCTGCTGGAGGAAATCACAGAGGCAGCCATGACATTTAGAAAAGTACGGTGGGGTGGGGGTGTATCGGGTAACAGGAGATAAATTGTTCTAAAATAGCATCTAAGACCGAAAGACTGGCAGCTTATTTCTCTCTTTCAGTCCCCATCTGCAGGACCGTGGTTACCCGGGCGACGGCAGTGAGACACTCCAGGTTCTCACTGGGAGGTATTGGTGGTGGTGGGGGGCTGTCAATCACTCGGGTGAGGAGGGCTCATCGTCTTCCTCTTCCTCTTCCTCGTTGAAGGAGCTAGGAGTCCGGCCGTGACTACAGCTCCCCCTACCGTTCAGGTCAGCTGACCCGGAGCTGACAACAAGAGACACTAATCAAACATCTGCTTTTCTAGGAGACAGCGTTCCTGGTTTGAAGGTATTTCACTGACACCTTAGCCCCCCTATACACACTACTGTGTTCTGATGATCCGAACATCATAGCAGGCAAGGGATATTAGCAAGATATTCTGATATATGACTCAAAATGGCTGCTCCCATGAAGAACAGCATGGATCCATCAGGGTTGTAGAGGCTACAGCGTTTACAGGGAGCTATCTAACAGGAGTCTGTTAAAGTAAGGCAAGGGCTCTGTTCACTAACATCTACTGCTATCTAACAGGAGTCTGTTACAGTAAGGCAAGGGCTCTGTTCACTAACATCTACTGCTATCTAACAGGAGTCTGTTACAGTAAGGCAAGGGCTCTGTTCACTAACATCTACACAGGGGAGGAAACCAGCCAGGGAGTGTAGGATAGTTGATAATCCAAACGTTGTTTTTGAATGGACAGTTTGGCGTATTAGACTGTGTAGGACCCTTGTCTTGCTGTTTCCCTCAGAGCGCCATTAAAGAGTGCAGAGAGGAGAGTTGTCTATCCCATTCTCCTCTCATTCAACTCCAATCCACATAGCCTTATTATGACAGTGGAGAAGTCCTTAATTGGACTATGAGGCTAATGTACGTTGTTAGGGGAGACATGCTAATGTCATCTGATACTTCAAGGCCCAAGGCTTCTTGAATAATAGTTTGTATTTATGGTGGTTTGTTAATAATATCTCTATTCCTCTGGACCTGCTGTTGACTAGCATCAGAGTGTCTCTGTGTAATTGAACTCTGAAGGGACAAGCCTGGTAGTCATTCATCTGTCACTGGATTCTGAACTACGTACCTTGTGTGATGATTGGGGGAGGGCTGACCAGAGCCCTTTACCAAGCCTGTGGAAGACAACAATGTCAAAATATAATAGGTGTGTTAGCGCACACACACACACACACACACACACACACACACACACACACACACACACACACACACACACACACAGCCTCCCCCCACCCAGTGTTACCCAGGACGTAGGAGTCCAGTGCTTTGGGGACCAGTGATCTGGCTACATGGAGGTCCTGGGGGCTGCACCTTCCGTTCTCCAGGCCCAGAGACATCCCCATCCGCTTCAGGATCTCCACGTCATCATGGATCTCAAAGGTGTTGTCGAAATTAAAGAGGTATTCACACCTGGGGGGGTTCCACCACACAAGGGAGGGAGTGTTAGGTTCAGCTGAGGACGCCCTTGAGGGTGGAGGAGGAGGGGGAGGAGGAGGAGAGGAAGGAGGGGGGGAGGAGAAGGAGGAGTGGAAGGAGGGGGAAGGGGAAGGAGGAGGGGCCGTACTTGTCACTGGAGATGGAGCAGTCGATGATGGTGCGTACGTCTGTGTTGAGGACGATGAAGGGAAGCTGGATGACAGAGCCAGGGGGGGGCGGGGCGAGGCCTCTGTTCCGCTGCACTAAGTTCTTAAAGGCTATTTGCTGAGAGAGAGGAGAAAACAAGCACACCCAGATTAACACTACAGCCATAGATTAACACTACAGCCATAGACTAACACTACAGCCATAGACTAACACTACAGCCATAGATTAACACTACAGCCATAGACTAACACTACAGCCATAGACTAACACTACAGCCATAGACTAACACTACAGCCATAGATTAACACTAAAGCCATAGACTAACACTACAGCCATAGACTAACACTACAGCCATAGATTAACACTACAGCCATAGACTAACACTACAGCCATAGACTAACACTACAGCCATAGACTAACACTACAGCCATAGACTAACACTACAGCCATAGACTAACAATATAGTCATACTGGTCTGGAATGGAGCTGACACTGGGAGACTATGACTGGTCATACTGGTTTAGGATTGAGCTGACACTGGGAGACTATAACTGGTCATACTGGTTTAGAATGGAGCTGACACTGGGAGACTATAACTGGTCATACTGGTTTGGAATGGAGCTGACACTGGGAGACTATAACTGGTCATACTGGTTTAGAATGGAGCTGAGGAGTGGGAGACTACAGAGGCCTCTGGGTTTTTGTTTACCTGCAGTATCAGCTCCTCTAGCTGGGCTTTCTTCAGTCGGATTCTCTCCACACGTTTCTGTTTCTCCACCTATAGGCACATTAGAGGAGACAAAAAGCAGGAGGGTTTTACAGCAAATTTACGGGCCGATGAGGATTTCCGATGTCCGATGTTCCGATCTTTTTGTGCTGCAGCATAGTGTCAAAGCTGGTTTACAGTAGAACAGCCCCCCCCCCCCCCTCTTTGTCCTCTTGCCCTTCCCCCCTGTCACCATCAATCCTGCTCACCGGTGTGTGTGACAGAAAGAAAGAGAGAGGGAGAGAGAGCCTGTGTGTGTGTGTGTGTGTGTGTGTGTGTGTGTGTGTGTGTGTGTGTGTGTCTGGACTGAGGGAAATAGAAGGGACCTTTAGTCTTATCTGTGTGTGTGTGTGTGTGTGTGTGTGTGTCTGGAGAGGGAAAGAGAAGGGACCTTTAGTCTTCTCTGTGTGTGTGTGTGTGTGTGTGTGTGTGTGTGTGTGTGTGTTAGTCTTCCTGTTCTTTGTCCATCACCTCCTCCTTTCCTTCCTCCCCTCCCCCCATTCTCTTTCTCTCTCCCTTCATTCTTTTTCTCTCTCTCTCTCTCTCTCTCTCTCTCTCTCTCTCTCTCTTTTCCTCCCCTCCCCCAGTCCCTCCATCCTTAGTTCACCCCCCCCCCCCATACAGAAACACAGAGGTGACAAGGACAGGTGTAAGAGGTGTGTAAATAGCAAAGTAATTGATAACCTATATATATAGTGAAGGAAATAATTATTTGATCCCTTGCAGATTTTGTAAGTTTGTCCACTGACAAAGAAATGAAAGGTCTATAATTTTAATGGTAGGTTTATTTGAACATTCAGAGATAGAATAAAAAAAAGAAATCCAGAAAATCACATTATATAAAATATATACATTGATTTGCATTTGATTGAGTGAAATAAGTATTTGATCCCCTACCAACTAGCAAGAATTCTGGCTCCCACAGGCCGGGTATATTAGTCCCCCTCACTCTAAGAAAGTGCTCCTACCTGTATAAAAAGGTCTTTACCTGTATAAAAGACACCTGTCCACAGAATCAATCAATCAGATTGCAACCTCTCCACCATGGGCAAGACCAAAGAGCTGTCTAAGGACGTCAGGGACAAGATTGTAGACCTGTACAAGGCTGGAATGGGCTGCAAGACCATCGGCAAGCAGCTCGGTGAGAAGGAGACAACTGTTGGTGCAATTATTCGAAAGTGGAAGAAACACTAAATGACCATCAATCGCCCTCGGTCTGGGGCTTCATGCAAGATCTCTCCTCATGGGGTATCGAGGATCATGAGAAAGGTGAGGGATCAGCCCAGAACTACACGGGAGGAGCTTGTTAATGATCTCAAGGCAGCTGGGACCACAGTCACCAAGAAAACCATTGGTAATACACTACGCAGGAATGCATTCAAATCCTGCAGCGCCCGAAAGGTCCCCCTGCTCAAGAAGGTACATGTACAGGCCCGTCTGAAGTTTGCCAATGAACACCTGAATGATTCAGAGGAGGCTTGGGAGAAGGTGCTGTGGTCAGATGAGACCAAAATCGAGCTCTTTGGCATCGACTCGACTCGCCGTGTTTGGAGGACGAGAAATGCTGACTATGACCCCAAGAACACCATCCCCACCGTCAAGCATGGAGGTGGAAACTTTATGTTTTGGGGGTGTTTCTCTGCTAAGGGGACAGGACAACTTCACCGCATCGAGGGGAGGATGGACGGGGCGACGTACCGTGAAATCTTGGGCGACAACCTCCTTCCCTCAGCCAGGACACTGAAAATGGGTCGTGGGTGGGTCTTCCAGCACGACAATGACCAAAACACACTGCCATGGCAACAAAGGAGTGGCTCAGGAAGAAGCACATTAAGGTCATGGAGTGGCCTAGCCAGTCTCCAGACCTTAATCCCATAGAAAATCTATGGAGGGAGCTTCAGCTTCGAGATGCCAAACGACAGCCTCGAAACCTTAAGGATTTGGAGAGGATATGCAAAGAGGAGTGGACCAAAATCCCCCCTGAGATGTGCGCAAACCTGGTAACCAACTACAAGAGACGTCTGACCTCCGTGCTTGCCAACAAGGGTTTCTCCACCAAGTACTAAGTCATGTTGTGCTAGGGGATCAAATACTTATTTCTCTCAATCAAATGCAAATCAATGTATATATTTTATATAATGTGATTTTCTGGATTTCTTATTTTTTATTCTATCTCTGAATGTTAAAATAAACCTACCATTAAAATGATAGACCTTTCATTTCTTTGTCAGTGGACAAACTTGCAAAATCTGCAAGGGATCAAATAATTATTTCCTTCACTGTATATAAAACATATATTTATAAAGACATCATATATCAGATCTTATATTATTATAGTATTCAGCTGGATCCTCCCAAACCAAGAGTGGCCTATCCAGCTTACCTCAGAGCAGATTACACACAAGAAAAACAAAATGGTGTCCAAGGCAGAGAGATGTCCCTTATTGTAGTGATACTAGGAGAGGGGATGTCATATAGTCTATAGATGATAGACCCACCTCCAGGCTGATCTATAGATGATAGACCCACCTCCAGGCTCTCACAAGGCAGAGAGATGTCCCTTATTGTAGTGATACTAGGACAGGGGATGTCATATAGTCTATAGATGATAGACCCACCTCCAGGCTGATCTATAGATGATAGACCCACCTCCAGGCTGATCTATAGATGATAGACCCACCTCCAGGCTCTCACACTCGCGGGCTGAGTTGGTGGGGAGACCGATCCAGTGGATCTCCTTCTTCTCTTTGGAGATGATGTTCATGGCCATCAGCACGTTCAGAGCGTCGTACACACGCCGGCGGATGTTCTTCTGGTCGTACACCTGCTGTGATACACACACACACGCACGCACGCAGAAACATATAGTTAGTATGACAAACACTAAATACAGTAAAAGCCAAAACCCATGTTGTAATCTTGAAGGTTTCTACATGTTTTTTGATAAGTTTGCATTTGAGTATATTTAGAAAGGATGTCTAGGTGTTTAGATGATGTCCTTTTTATGAACACAGGCTATACAGAGCTATGTCACCCATCTGACCTAAACGGTCACATTTAACTCTTCTAGTCCAAGCAGGGGACTAGCAGTACTCTCTCACTCTCTCTCTCTCTCTCTCTCTCTCTCTCTCTCTCTCTCTCTCTCTCTCTCTCTCTCTCTCTCTCTCTCTCTCTCTCTCTCTCTCTCTCTCTCTCTCTCTCTCTCTCTCTCTCTCTCTCTCTCTCTCTCTCTCTCTCTCTCTCTCTCTCTCTCTCTCTCTCTCTCTCTCTCTCTCTCTCTCTCTCTCTCTCTCGAGGGAGACAGCATAGGAGGACACAGAGCAGCCACACACACACGCACACGAGTGACACCAAAGGCCATTCTCAATGAGGATGAACCCTCAACCACCTCCTCCTCCCACTCTTCCTCCTCCTCCCCCCCCCCCCCCCCCCCCCCCCCCCCCACACACACACACACACACAGTATACAGAGTGTCATTGTGTGATGCTGGCTGTATGGGGAGGAAGAGTTTTTGTAGTGAGGTGCCCATTGAATGCCAGGCAGCTGCATGCTGGAGGACATGGGCTGGCCATGTGCTACCCACTAGTGTGTGTGTGTGTGTGTGTAGGCCAGAGAGCAGTGGAATGCAGCCTTCTTAAAGAGTGACAATAAAGAAAGACTGGTCACACTCTCTC
Source organism: Aplochiton taeniatus (assembly GCA_017639675.1). Lineage (NCBI taxonomy): Eukaryota > Metazoa > Chordata > Actinopteri > Galaxiiformes > Galaxiidae > Aplochiton > Aplochiton taeniatus. The sequence goes on from CM030177.1 coordinate 21,102,307, forward strand.
TCTCTGACTGACTGACTGACTGACTGACTGACTGACTGACTGACTGACTCTCTCTCTCTCTCTCTCTCTCTCTCTCTCTCTCTCTCTCTCTCTCTCTCTCTCTCTCTCTCTCTCTCTCTCTCTCTCTCTCTCTCTCTCTCTCTCTCTCTCTCTCTCTCTCTCTCTCTCTCTCTCTCTCTCTCTCTCTCTCTCTCTCTCTCTCTCTCTCTCTCTCTCTCTCTCTCTCTCTCTCTCTCTCTCTCTCTCTCTCTCGGGAGACAGCATAGGAGGACACAGAGCAGCCACACACACACGCACACGAGTGACACCAAAGGCCATTCTCAATGAGGATGAACCCTCAACCACCTCCTCCTCCCACTCTTCTCCCCCCCCCCCCCACACACACAGTATACAGAGTGTCATTGTGTGATGCTGGCTGTATGGGGAGGAAGAGTGAGGTGCCCATTGGATGCCAGGCAGCTGCATGCTGGAGGACATGGGCTGGCCATGTGCTACCCACTAGTGTGTGTGTGTAGGCCAGAGAGCAGTGGAATGCAGCCTTCTTAAAGAGTGACAATAAAGAAAGACTGGTCACACTGACTGACTCTCTCTCTCTCTCTCTCTCTCTCTCTCTCTCTCTCTCTCTCTCTCTCTCTCTCTCTCTCTCTCTCTCTCTCTCTCTCTCTCTCTCTCTCTCTCTCTCTCTCTCTCTCTCTCTCTCTCTCTCTCTCTCTCTCTCTCTCTCTCTCTCTCTCTCTCTCTCTCTCTCTCTCTCTCTCTCTCTCTCTCTCTCTCTCTCTCTCTCTCTCTCTCTCTCTCTCTCTCTCTCTCTCTCTCTCTCTCTCTCTCTCTCTCTCTCTCTCTCTCTCTGTCGTGTGCGTCTTAAATCTTTTTTTAATTGATTTCCTGTTTGAACATTCCTGTGAGGGTAAGCAGATTAATCTCCAGTGTGGCCTGGAAGCCCTCTGTCATGATTAATAGCCATAATATAGAGGCTGTCCACAGACCCTGGCTCCTGCACGCTGCTCTAAAAGCCTTGGGGACAAATCGTATTTTGTGGCATATGGCCCAACCATCCAAACCACTCAGATGTCTGCATCAGCATGGCCATCTATTAGGATGAACAAACAACTATTATTTAAAAGAAGTCTGCGTTCTAATCCAAAAAGAGTGACACCAATCACGGGCTTGCATTTCTAAACTAACTAAAATAAACCAAACTGATGTTGTGTTTGAGATGAAAATAAAATCAAAATCAAATATTTGTTATCACCATGACGATGGTGGGGGCTTACTGTGTCCGTTGCCATGACGCTGTTGAGGCTGGTGAACTCGGCGACCAGCTCATCAGCCACCTCATTGTAGGAAGTGGTCCCTTTCTTCTGGACCTTCTCACACACCTTCATGGAGAAGTGACGCAGACCCTTCCCATTCTTATCTACTTTCCTCATCCTCTTACTGGGAAAACACACAGACACACACACACACACACACACACACACACACAGAGACATGGACATATGTTAAACACACGTTAAAACGATATATTCTAGATTCCTCATTCTCTTACTGGTAGGAGACACACAAACACTTATTAACATATTAACCCTAACAGATGACAATAATAGATATTCCACATACTCTATGTATTTAGTTTCATTTGTTATACTTTTTTTTAAATATAAATTAGAAAAAGAATCTGAACACATGTATCTATACGGTTACACTCTAAACACCACCGGTATCTGAGTTACACTCTAAACACCACTGCTATCCGGGTTACACTCTAAACAGCACTGCTATCTGGGTTACACTCTAAACACCACCGGTATCTGAGTTACACTCTAAACACCACTGCTATCTGGGTTACACTCTAAACACCACCGGTATCTGAGTTACACTCTAAACACCACTGCTATCTGGGTTACACTCTAAACACCACTGCTATCTGGGTTACACTCTAAACACCACCGGTATCTGAGTTACACTCTAAACACCACTGCTATCTGGGTTACACTCTAAACACCACCGGTATCTGAGTTACACTCTAAACACCACCGGTATCTGGGTTACACTCTAAACACCACCGGTATCTGAGTTACACTCTAAACACCACTGCTATCTGGGTTACACTCTAAACACCACTGCTATCTGGGTTACACTCTAAACACCACTGCTATCTGGGTTACACTCTAAACACCACTGCTATCTGGGTTACACTCTAAACACCACTGCTATCTGGGTTACACTCTAAACACCACTGCTATCTGGGTTACACTCTAAACACCACTGCTATCTGGGTTACACTCTAAACAGCACAGCTTCAATCCTTCTCTCCACCCTCTCCTGAGACTTCAGCATAGAGGAGGCTTCTAACGGCTCCATCCCGTGTGTGTGTGTGTGTGTGTGTGTGTGTGCCTAACAGGTCTAACATACATACATAGAACCAGATAGCTTTCTCTGACCCCTGATTTCACTGATAATATCATTGAAAACATGTCACAGAAAACAGCACTTATAACGTTAACACACGTTATAAAATAAACCTTTAATGACATACTGCAGCAGCACTTTCACCGTCTCTCTCCAAACAGTGGGACCTCACGGCTAGGGAGTATATCATGAGGTGGTTAAACACAATGGCTTATGGGTACAGGAGTACATCATGAGATGGTTAAACACAATGGCTTATGGGTACAGGAGTATATCATGAGATGGTTAAACACAATGGCTTATGGGTACAGGAGTATATCATGAGATGGTTAAACACAATGGCTTATGGGTACAGGAGTATATCATGAGATGGTTAAACACAATGGCTTATGGGTACAGGAGTATATCATGAGATGGTTAAACACAATGGCTTATGGGTACAGGAGTATATCATGAGATGGTTAAACACAATGGCTTATGGGTACAGGAGTATATCATGAGATGGATAATATCTTCTCTTTGGCGAGGAGAGGAGGAGGGTTACATTATTATTATTATACTGTTTTGATATTATATAAGCTGACTGAAAGTATAGGAGGGTTACATTATCATAACTGTTGTGTTATTACATAAGTGGCATAGAGTCATCACCATGGGAACACAGATGGAATACAAGCACTAACGGGTAATTGGCCAAATGTGGCGTGAGGTTTTTGTGATGTCACACGGGTGTGGTTACACGCAGAACGCAAGCCTGAGAGCAGTTTAAAGAAAGAGAATACAAAGAGAGAGAAGGAACGAGAGAGAGAGAGAGTGCAGACAGAGAGAGAGAGAGCGGGAGACACACAGAGAGAAAGAGAGAGACAGAGAGAGACACACACAGAGAGAGAGAGAGAGAGAGTGCAGACAGAGAGAGAGAGAGAGGGAGACACACAGAGAGAAAGAGAGAGGGAGAGAGAGACAGAGAGAGACACACACAGAGAGAGAGAGAGAGCGAGAATATAAAATAGTGGGAGGAGAGCTTGAAAGAAAGAATGGGATTCACACAAACCAACCCCCCCACTCCCTCTGAAGCAGGCACAGGCACGCGAGCGTCCATTGAGCAGCAGCAGTGAGAGTGGGAGCATAAGCGCCGCCCCCATTCACCACAGCAGAGTGAATGAGAGTCCTGCAGCAGAGCAGCGCCGGGCCTTATGTAACCACGGCACCCTGGGGGGGGCTCAGCCTTACAGTGGTCGGAACAAATTAGTTCCATTCACTGGCTTGAGACATTTGGAGAGAAGGCATAAAACTCTCTCTCTCTCTCTCTCTCTCTCTCACACTCACACACACACACACACACACACACACACACACACAATGAGGGGGGTGGAGGGGGCGGGTTAGGGGATTAGCAATGATTCTCAAGCACCACAGAAGAAGCCTTCAGGTGGAGGACTGGGAAGTCAACGGTTAGAGACCACACTGCCGTTTACACATAGCAACAGTAGCCGTGGCAATAGGCAGGGCAGTCCTCACTGCAGATGGAGGTTAGAGAGAAGAGGAGGAGGGAGGGAGACAGGTAGGGGTGATGGAGGGAGAGAGGGAGGGGGGTGGGGGGGGGTGGGGGAGGAGGGAAGGAGACAGGTAGGGGTGATGGAGGGAGAGAGGGAGGGAGGTGGGGGGGGGGGAGACAGGTAGGGGTGATGGAGGGAGAGAGGGAGGGGGGTGGGGGAGGAGGGAAGGAGACAGGTAGGGGTGATGGAGGGAGAGAGGGAGGGAGGTGGGGGGGGAGGGAAGGAGACAGGTAGGGGTGATGGAGGGAGAGAGGGAGGGGGGTGGGGGAGGAGGGAAGGAGACAGGTAGGGGTGATGGAGGGAGAGAGGGGGGGGGGTGAGGGGAGAGAGGGAGGGAGGTGGTGATGGGGAGGGAAGGAGACAGGTAGGGGTGATGGAGGGAGAGAGAGGGGGGGGGGTGGGGTGGTGGTGATGGGAGCGGGGGGGCAGTTGCTCCTCTGACCTGCTGCAGGAGAACGTATAAGGACCTGGGACAGGCAGGGGGAGTGTGTGTGTGTGTGTGGGGGGGGGTGTTAGTGTGGATGCGTGATGTGTGTGTGTGGGGGGGGGTGTTAAGGATAGCTGAGTCTTACATCTTCCTATTCTATGAATGATTTATTCCAGAGGAGGTGGAAGGAGGCCATAGAGACACATGCACATGCAGAGTGTGCATTCATGTGTGTGAGGGACAGAGAGGAAAAGAAAGAGAAAAAGGATGTTCATGATCAAGAGACTGGGGGAGTGAAAAGAGGCGGAGAGAAAGAGAGAGAGAGAGAGAGAGAGAGAGAGAGAGAGAAAGGGAAAGATTTGTTGTGTGTGTGTGTGTGTGTGTGTGTGTGTGTGTGTGTGTGTGTGTGTGTGTGTATCCAGTAAAGCCTCTTACTATGCTGTGAATTATTCAGTCCTGGGGGGGCAGAGATGCTGCCCACAACGCACGCATGCACACACACACACACACACACACACACACACACACACACACACACACACACACACACACACACACACACACACACACACACACACACACACACACACACACACACACACACACCACTCTGTGGTAGTGCTGACCTAGGCAGTAGCAGACAGACACAGACAGACAGACAGACAGACAGACAGACAGACAGACAGACAGACAGACAGACAGACAGACAGACAGACAGACAGACAGACACAGTAGTAGTAGTACCCATAGTAGTTCCTATAGGAGTATCCAGGATAGTAGTAGTACCCAGTATAGTAGTAGTACTAATAGTAGTTTCTATAGGAGTAACCAGTATAGTAGTAGTACTCATAGTAGTTCCTATAGGAGTACCCAGTATAGTAGTAGTACTCATAGTAGTTTCTATAGGAGTAACCAGTATAGTAGTAGTACTCATAGTAGTTCCTATAGGAGTATCCAGTATAGTAGTAGTACTCATAGTAGTTTCTATAGGAGTAACCAGTATAGTAGTAGTACTCATAGTAGTTCCTATAGGAGTATCCAGTATAGTAGTAGTACCCAGTATAGTACCAAGGTGACGGTGCGTGTTTGAAATGTTTCCAGGTAGTTTACCTGGTAGAGGAGTCCCCAGTGCCAAGCCCTTCCCTGAAACACAGAGAGAGAAGAGGGCTTCACTTTAACGAAATAAGACAAAATAAAACACTATTTCAACTGAGACAACAAAATATATAACAAAACATAAGAACATTAAGATACTGCATGGAAATAAAAGAGTTAAAGTGTTTGTGTCCATTTGGTCCACTGGTTATTGAGGCAAACTATGCCAAATATAATCTATACCCAACTATGGTATTCATTAAAATATAACCTATACCCAACTACGGTATTTCGACCGGTAATAAGTGAATTAGTTTGGCCATTTTTGACCGACAAGGCATGGGTTCCGTTCCGGTTTGTGAACTTAGTTTGGCCCAGTTTGGAGCATTTCCACCAGAAATGAACCAGGCCCTTTGTTTCCCAGCTGGAACCAGAAACACTGGAAACGAAGTGTGAATCGTGATGACATGGATGGGTGTGTCATATTCTACAGGTTAGACAGACTGGATGGGTGTGTGATATTCTCCAGGTTAGACAGACTGGATGGGTGTGTCATATTCTACAGGTTAGACAGACTGGATGGGTGTGTGATATTCTCCAGGTTAGACAGACTGGATGGGTGTGTCATATTCTACAGGTTAGACAGACTGGATGGGTGTGTCATATTCTACAGGTTAGACAGACTGGATGGGTGTGTCATATTCTACAGGTTAGACAGACTGGATGGGTGTGTCATATTCTACAGGTTAGACAGACTGGATGGGTGTGTGATATTCTCCAGGTTAGAAACACCGGATGGGTGTGTCATATTCTCCAGTTTAGAAACACTGGATGGAAACACAGGCTGGTTCACTAGATAGCACAGAGGTTCCAAAGATCCTGAATGGAACCAGATCAAGAAGCCCTTCCTTGTCGGTGTAAAAAGGCTTATAGTGATGTCTTTATTATCCATAGAGGTGCCATCATCAGTAACTGAAACTGCTGTCTAAGATGAATGCATTTGAACCTGTCTGAGTGATTACCTAAAGGTTTCTGCTGGAGTTAGGAGCTGATGGAATGGTTCGATGATGTCAGAGAATAAGCTATAGGAAGTAGAGAAACGCTGTCGCTATGGTAACTCACCTGTCGGACAGGTAAGAGTCTATTGGATCATGGGTGCGCTTCTTGTTCCTGGAAACAGAAAAATAAGTTAATGTCTCACCATAATCATCAAAAGATATGAACTACAGAGAATCAGTGTGTGGATAAGTTGATGCTATATGTAGAATACAAGAACAGGGAGAACAACACAGAAGGAATCTACTCATTACACACAGTGACAAAATATTTGTATTAGACGATGTTCATGTGTATATGTGTCAGAGAGCGTGTCTGTGTGTGTGTGTGTGTGTGTGTGTGAGTGTGTGCGTTTGTCAGAGAGTGTGTGTGTGTATCAGAGAGTGTGTGTGTGTGTGTGTGTGTGTGTGTGTGTGTGTGTGTGTGTTACCCTGGGGTCCAGTCGATGGTGGTCTGCGTGCGTCCCTGAGTCACCATGGTAGGTGTGTGTGTGTAGGGGCTTCCTATAAGGACACTGCCTGTGTGTGAAACTCTCTGGGGCGTGCTGATGATCTACAAACAAACACACACACACACACACACACACACACACACACAGTCAAAATGAGACCTTCACCAGCTGTTTGCTTGATGAAGGTGATAATTAGAAGTTTTGCATGAGCTTTGAGACTGGCTAACTGTTGTAATTTGATGAGGCCCAGAGTATACTGTCCACTGTCCAAATAGGTCCAGCCAAGCCCCCCCCCCCCCCCCCCCACACACACACACACACAGGAAGCCTCGGGGAGTCGTCTAATGAGCTGAAGATCCTTTAACGAGATACTCTGTAACAAGCATCCTCTAACAAGCTCATTAAAGGAGGTGGTCTGACTGACTGACTCTCACACACACACACTCTCTCTCTCTCTCTCTCTCTCTCTCTCTCTCACACACACACACACACACACACACACACACACACACACACACACACACACACAGAGTTTGGTAGAGTCAAAGCTGCTTATTCACACTGATCTAGTTTTCTTTGAGGTGGGAATGTCAGCAGAACAATTTCAGACACCATCATCAGGTACAGTCTCATGCTGCCCTCCTGTGGTCCATGCTGGAACAGCATGTTGCCCTATTCAAAGGCGTCTTGAACAGTTCCTGCATTGTGAAGGCCCTAGAGCCAGTCAACATCCTAACAAAGAACCTGTCAAATCAGCCTCAAAGCAAATCTTTGGGGTGACAAAGGGAAAAGTCTAAAACGTACTTGTCTTGTGTGTACTTACGCTCAACATCTGGGCCCCAACGTTGCCGTTGACAGCTCCCAGTGTGATCTTTGTTCCAGGGCTGTGGTTTGACTGCGTCACTAAAGATATGCTACCTGAAAACCCCAAACAAAACCTTTTATACATCAAATAAATACATTTTTATTGCTACAAAGGAGAATGTGAGGGGGGTGCCATTAGAACATGTAATGTCTACCTACAAAGTGGGCGTAATAATGTAAGAATGTAAGAATGTAAATTAGAGACTGGCAAAGTGCCTGAAGCCAGCGTCATATGAACACATTGTATGGTGACACCAGCGTAGGAAGACATAGAGCAGCCACACACACACACACACACACACACACACTCACACACACACGCACATGAGTGACACCAAAGGCCATTCTCAATGAGGATGAACCCTCAACCTCCTCCTCCTCCTCCCACTCCTCCCCCCCCCCCCCGCCCACACACACACACACACACACACACACACACAGTATACAGAGTGTCATTGTGTGATGCTGGCTGTATGGGGAGGAAGAGTTTTTGTAGTGAGGTGCCCATTGGATGCCAGGCAGCTGCATGCTGGAGGACATGGGCTGGCCATGTGCTACCCACTAGTGTGTGTGTGTGTGTGTGTGTGTGTGTGTGTGTGTGTGTGTGTGTGTGTGTAGGCCAGAGAGCAGTGGAATGCAGCCTTCTTAAAGAGTGGCAATAAAGAAAGACTGCTTCATTAGAATACAGCTGAACTGCAGTCTGTCAGACTTTATACACACACACACACACACACACACACACACACACACACACACACACACACACACACACACACACACACACACAATCAAAACAGGTTCCGACACATTTTCCTTGAACTTCCATTCAAATCAAGGTTTGGTAGCTGAGACATTTACATAAAGTAGCCAGTAATAAAAACCTTGACAGAAACATATTCACAGATGAAACTACCATCCAGTAATACAAACCTTGACAGAAACATATTCACACATGAAACTACCATCCAGTAATACAAACCTTGACAGAAACATATTCACAGATGAAACTACCATCCAGTAATAAAAACCTTGACAGAAACATATTCACAGATGAAACTACCATCCAGTAATAAAAACCTTGACAGAAACATATTCACAGATAAAACTACCGTCCATAAAAAGGTCCAGGCAAAACATCGCCTTCTTTCCTGTTTCTAGCTGGAGGAGTGCGGAGGTTACAGCAGAGCTCCTACAGCTTTCAATCTCCATGCTCTAAGTCTGCAAGGACACACAGACAACATTCCCACTGGAGCAGGAATCACCAAAGGAAAACGTTTCTCTCATGTCCATATGGTTGACAGGAATGGGTAGAACATAGTAGCAGTCATCATCTCAGGTCAAAGAGCAGCTCACACCAGGGGGGGGGGAGTAGACATCCCCCCCCCCCCCACACACACACACACACTCTACATGCATGTACATACAAATGCTAAAAGCACACAATAGCCTAACTCATTACCATCATATATTACAAGACTAACAAAGTAAAACAACTCGCGGTAAACCTTTGTAACATAAGGAGTAATGACAATCACATTCTGACCACAGAGCAGTGAGGAGTCCTCTGACCCTGGGTTCAAATAGCAGAATCAATGATGTAGTGAGAGCTGTCAGCAGAAGGTACAAAAAGCAACAACCCTTTATATTTACCTGCTCCTGTCGCCTGGGGGAGCATCAGGACCTCCATAGGCCTCTTTCAATGTCACAGTCTCTCTCTGTCAATGGAACAGTCTGTCTCTTTCAATGTCACAGTCTCTCTCTTTCAATGTCACAGTCTCTCTCTTTCAATGGAACAGTCTGTCTCTTTCAATGTCACAGTCTCTCTCTTTCAATGTCACCGTCTCTTTCAATGTCACAGTCTGTCTCTCTTTCAATGGAAGTCTGTCTCTCTCTTTCAATGGAACAGTCTGTCTCTTTCAATGGAACAGTCTGTCTCTTTCAATGGAACAGTCTGTCTCTTTCAATAGAACAGTCTGTCTCTTTCAATGGAACAGTCTGTCTCTTTCAATAGAACAGTCTGTCTCTTTCAATGTCACCGTCTCTTTCAATGGAAGTCTGTCTCTCTCTTTCAATGGAACAGTCTGTCTCTCTCTTTCAATGGAACAGTCTGTCTCTCTCTTTCAATGGAACAGTCTGTCTCTCTCTTTCAATGGAACAGTCTGTCTCTTTCAATGGAACAGTCTGTCTCTTTCAATGGAACAGTCTGTCTCTTTCAATGTCACCGTCTCTCTCTTTCAATGTCACAGTCTCTCTCTTTCAATGTCACAGTCTCTCTCTTTCAATGTCACCGTCTCTTTCAATGTCACAGTCTGTCTCTCTTTCAATGGAAGTCTGTCTCTCTCTTTCAATGGAACAGTCTGTCTCTTTCAATGGAACAGTCTGTCTCTTTCAATGGAACAGTCTGTCTCTTTCAATAGAACAGTCTGTCTCTTTCAATGGAACAGTCTGTCTCTTTCAATAGAACAGTCTGTCTCTTTCAATGTCACCGTCTCTTTCAATGGAAGTCTGTCTCTCTCTTTCAATGGAACAGTCTGTCTCTCTCTTTCAATGGAACAGTCTGTCTCTTTCAATGGAACAGTCTGTCTCTTTCAATGGAACAGTCTGTCTCTTTCAATGTCACCGTCTCTTTCAATGGAACAGTCTGTCTCTCTCTTTCAATGGAACAGTCTGTCTCTTTCAATGGAACAGTCTGTCTCTTTCAATGGAACAGTCTGTCTCTTTCAATAGAACAGTCTGTCTCTTTCAATGGAAGTCTGTCTCTCTCTTTCAATGGAACAGTCTGTCTCTTTCAATTGAACAGTCTCTAACAGTCTCTCTCTTTCAATTTAACAGTCTCTAACAGTCTCTCTCTTTCAATTTAACAGTCTCTAACAATCTCTCTCTTTCTCTGTGTATCTCTCTGTCTCTCTGTATCTCTCTCTCTGTCTGTCTCTGTGTATCTCTCTCTTTATGTCTGTCTGTTTCTCTGTCTCAGACCAACAACAAGTTTGTCAGTCAGTCGACGGCCTCGCCCCTCCCCCAGTACGCATGAAGCCAGCAGGGGAACAACTTCCAGCAGGGAGGGTGGGAGGACAGGACAGCCCCACTCTCCACTTCCCTCAAACCTTCTCTATTTCCAGCTAACACACACACACACACACACACACACACACACACACACACACACACAAAAAAAATACCATTAAAAGTAGTCTAGCAAGAAGAGAGAGAGCTTGAACTGGCCTGAAGAGCAGAGTAGAGCAGAGCACATGGTCCAGAGTGTGTGCTGCTACTCCACCATGTTTTCCCTTTTGTTAGCATTCAATCAGGCATGGCCAGATGAACCCAGAGAGAGTCCACCTGCCTTACGCCTTACTGAGACAGAGCAGAATCCACATTCCATGAGATATTTTAGTTTTATTACTGACAGGACAGTGGATGGACAGTAAAGGTGTGGGGGGGGGGGGGGGGGGGGGGGCGAGAGCGAGAGAGAGAGGGGGTGACATGCAGCATAGGGCCCAGGCTGGAATGGAACCCGTTAAGGACTAGCCTTACGGTCTGCGCCTGAAACCAATGACCCACCGCGGCACCCCTGAATGTTGTGTGTTCAAACACACTGCTTAACTCACCCCTGAATGTTGTGTGTTCAAACACACTGCTTAACTCACCCCTGAATGTTGTGTGTTCAAACAAACTGCTTAACTCACCCCTGAATGTTGTGTTCAAACACACTGCTTAACTCACCCCTGAATGTTGTGTGTTCAAACACACTGCTTAACTCACCCCTGAATGTTGTGTTCAAACACACTGCTTAACTCACCCCTGAATGTTGTGTGTTCAAACACACTGCTTAACTCACCCCTGAATGTTGTGTGTTCAAACACACTGCTTAACTCACCCCTGGAACTCTATAAGACTTAGTTTGAAGGCTTTCTCCATGCAGATTACCACTATATATATATATACATACACACATACATATAAGGTGATCAGACTGCACAGAAGGTTGACATGGAGGTGTCCTACCTTTAGGCAGGTTCTGGCTGTTGGTTAGAAAGGTCTTCAAGTCTCCACAGAGAGTGGCTGCAGCAACCTGCAGGACAGCACCGGGATCAATATACAGAATTAGTCAGAGAAATCACACACACACACACACACACACACACACACACACACACACACACACACACACACACACACACACACACACACACACACACACACACACACACACACACACACACACACACACACACACACACACACACACACACACAGCGCCCTGGCCTTCCCCTCCCCCTGCCGCTCTATCCCTTTCCTTTATGTGGGTCACACACTTTTCCCTGTCCCTCCTGCATCGTGGCATGACCCCAACACACACACACACACACACACACACACACACACACACACACACACACACACACACACACACACACTGCCCTGTCAGTGTTAGGATGGCTCTCCCTTCTGACCTCTGCCCAACTCAACCCAACCATCCCCAAAAGAGACTAACGATCACACCCATGGCCTCAAGCTGAGACAAGGTGCCAGGGACTTGGACTGATTTGGAGTTATTCTCTAACACCCTGTTAAAGCAAGTGGCTTTAGATGAGAAAAGCTGTCGCTCAACGGATTTTAATATGAAAGTAGGATGGACAGACAGAACATTAAAACACAGTTGAATATGAAATGGTATACTAGCATACTCACAGTATTAGCCATCCTACAGCAGGGGGTTGAAAGGATACTCAACTCCTCTTCCTCTTCTTCCTCCTCCTCCTCCTCCTCCTCCTGCTCCTCCTCCTCCTCACAGGCTACAGGTCAGGTCAACTGAAACTAATGGACAGAGAACAGTATAGAACTGAATGGGCGGCCATGTTGGTCATGTTTCTCAGACAGACATGTGGTAGCAAACGTTAGTGGGAGGAGGGCTGCATTGTTCCAGTCTGGTGAGGACTGGAGAGGCATAGAACATGGCCCTATAGAACTGAATAGGCGGCCATGTTGGACATGGGAGCGTCCATGTTAGGAATAGCAGACCCAAACATGTGGGATGTATGGAGGCAGTCAGTCAGCACAACCCCCCCCCCTGTGGAGAGTGGATGGAGAACTCATTCAGCCTGTTACCCATGCCACAGCACACTGAGGTGACCTGTCTGCCTTCCTTGGTCTGTCTGCCTGCCTGGCCTCCTTGGTCTGTCTGCCTGCCTGTCTGTCAGTCTGTCCGCCTGCCCGTCCGCCCGCCCGCCCGTCTTCCTTTCCATGTCTCTTTCTGCATGGCTGTCACATCCCACTGATGTCACTGGCCTAGGTTAAGGTGAGTTCATGACAGTCAATAGACTAGCTACCCAGTCAGACGTAGTCATGGTTATCCAGCACAAGACCATTAACTCCACCGTACTTCAATTCTTTGGTGAAATGACACGTTGCTTTCCTTTAACAGGTCAATACCTTGAATGGAACATCTCTAAAGAAACAACCTGAACAAAATCCAACCCAGTCATTATCACACTAGTATCACTCTACCATTATCACACTGGAGGAGTGACAGGGGTGTTGTTATCACACTGGAGGAGTGACAGGTGTGTTGATATCACACTAGTATCCTTCTACCATTATCACACTGGAGGAGTGACAGGGGTGTTGTTATCACACTGGAGGAGTGACAGGTGTGTTGATATCACACTAGTATCACTCTACCATTATCACACTGGAGGAGTGACAGGGCTGTTGTTATCACACTGGAGAAGTGACAGGGGTGTTGTTATCACACTAGTATCACTCTACCAGGGGTGTTGATATCACACTAGTATCACTCTACCATTATCACACTGGAGGAGTGACAGGGGTGTTGTTATCACACTGGAGGAGTGACAGGGGTGTTGATATCACACTGGAGGAGTGACAGGTGTGTTGATATCACACTAGTATCACTCTACCATTATCACACTGGAGGAGTGACAGGGGTGTTGATATCACACTGGAGGAGTGACAGGTGTGTTGATATCACACTAGTATCACTCTACCATTATCATACTGGAGGAGTGACAGGGGTGTTGATATCACACTGGAGGAGTGACAGGTGTGTTGATATCACACTAGTATCACTCTACCAGGGGTGTTGATATCACACTGGAGGAGTGACAGGTGTGTTGATATCACACTAGTATCACTCTACCATTATCACACTGGAGGAGTGACAGGGGTGTTGTTATCACACTGGAGGAGTGACAGGGGTGTTGTTATCACACTAGTATCACTCTACCATTATCACACTGGAGGAGTGACAGGGGTGTTGTTATCACACTGGAGGAGTGACAGGTGTGTTGATATCACACTAGTATCACTCTACCATTATCATACTGGAGGAGTGACAGGGGTGTTGATATCACACTGGAGGAGTGACAGGTGTGTTGATATCACACTAGTATCACTCTACCAGGGGTGTTGATATCACACTAGTATCACTCTACCATTATCATACTGGAGGAGTGACAGGGGTGTCATCACACTAGTATCACTCTACCAGGGGTGTTGATATCACACTAGTGTCACTCTACCATTATCACACTAGAGGAGTGACAGGAGTGTCATCACACCAGTATCACTCTACCAGGGGTGTTGTTATCACACTAGTGTCACTCTACCAGGGGTGTTGTTATCACACTAGTGTCACTCTACCAGGGGTGTTGTTATCACACTAGTGTCACTCTACCAGGGGTGTCGTCACACTGCGGTTAAGGTAGCAACATTCCCGTTGACTTGCTCTCTAGCATCATAGAAAAAGAAAACCAAGAACAGACAGTGTTCACCTAATGTCCACACCACAGAAATATAAATAAATTCAAATAATAGGCTTAAATCTAAATTACAGTCTGTTTATAGAAGAAAACAACATGGTCTTAGAAATTATAATTTGATTTTAACATGGGAAATATATTTAAATAAGCCAGCTACTAAGTGTCTCTGTTTCTAACAGGGTGCATGCCTATTAGCATTACCCATAGCTGAGATCAGAGAGGGACTCCAACATGATATTGTGACACAGTTAAAACCGACCTGTGCTAGTTATTTCAACTGAAAGAACATTCTAAGTCTATGGCAGGACGCTAGGGAAGTGGGTAAAGTGGACAGCTGGCGAGCCTGGCTGAGCCATAGACAGAGAGAGAGGCTGCACTCAATGGATCAATGGCCGCTGCCCAAAGCCCGGACCCCACAATGGCCCCCCACCACCCCCCAGGCTGCACTCCACATAATGAGCTTTTGTCCAACGTGGTAAAAACCCTTACAAAGAACCAGGGAAGGTTCAAAGTAGCTGGGGGTCTCTGTGTTTCTTTTTCTACTCCCCCCCCCCCCCCACCCTGTGCTCCTTCCTCTCCTCACTTTCCTTTCTCTCTCTTTTCACTGTCATTTCATTTCTCCTCTCTGCCTGTGCCGCCTCCTTGGCTGTGGGTAATGGGGTTTCAGCAGCACCTTGCAGAGGTAATAGAAACCCTCTCCACCAAAAGAGGGCTAGTCAATGAACGGCGTGATGGATTCACAGATTCCTGTTAGCAACACTGTGAACACATACTATTACCGTGAAAAGATACTATTACTATTAATTATGGTACATGTCCAGTCCTTACAAAGCATTAGCCAAGACTAACCTCAAAGTTAATATGACTTCAGAGTTCCACCAAGGCACAGGTAGCAAACAAAATATCCTAGAACACGATAAAAGAGTAAAGACCTAGGATATTTTCTGTTAACACGGCCATTGAAATATAACCCCCTCCTCCCTAAGCCAAGCTTGAGGGTGAAGAATGAAGTCCGCTGACCTGGAATCTGTAATTAAGGACAAGCATCTTCCTGACACAGCAAAGAACAATGGTAACCTTGGGGGATGGTATCATCCGATGGGAGGGGTCGGGATGAGGTTTGGGCTGGCGTTGGGAGGGGTGAGACGCCTAGATGAGGTCAGACATGACACACACTCACTGTGACCGACCCCCCCCTCCATCTGTTGCACACACTCACTCAACACAAATAACCTCCAAATTAGACAACAGGGTCACTCCATTGAATGAAGGATGCTGGGCTTGATATACAGGCTACATTACCCCAGCAATTATTAATCTAAATAATTATTCAATTAATGTATTCATGGAATGCTTCAGCACAGACTAGCTTTCCTATTGTTTTTGATCACATATGTTGTTTAAATATGTGTGACAATTTCCTTGGCAACCGACTGGACACACAAAGTATGTGTGCATGAATAAATCAACATAACGGCCTTGACATCACTTTCAATGACACACCGTAGTACTGTTGTCTGTGAGTTAGCCTGCTAGTAGCCCTGAACAGCAGTTGCACATTGAAGGCTGCCCTCCAAGCTTCTGTCCCTAGGGAGTAACACACAGTGTGTACAGTCCTGAGCCAGACAGCTGCTCTAAAGTGGCTCCTCTATGTATGTAGTGGAAAACACACACACACACACACACACACACACACACACACACACACACACACACACACACACACGTTGAGTTGATTCTTTATGCAAATCATCAGCACATCTCTAAATCCCTCCTTATCAATGACTCAACCCGACGATGAAAAAGACAGTCACAGCACAAACAATACATTGGGCTTTAGTAAAACTGCTATTGTGCACATTCAAATCAAAGGTTTTGACCTAAACCCAAGCATACACACAGTCAGTCTGTTTAAAATGATGCATCATGCCACATAGGCACCTGTCCTACATACTATGACCTTGATAGCAAGTGTTGTTCTCCCCTTCCCCATTCAAACAAGGATTAAATATTCACGCTGCTCATGCAAGAGCAACAGATGTCTCTCTGAAAACGGACTGTTTGTCTCACTGACTGGATCTCAGCCACACTGCTGCTCTACAGTGTA
Organism: Aplochiton taeniatus; assembly: GCA_017639675.1. NCBI lineage: Eukaryota > Metazoa > Chordata > Actinopteri > Galaxiiformes > Galaxiidae > Aplochiton > Aplochiton taeniatus. The sequence goes on from CM030177.1 coordinate 21,119,057, forward strand.
TAATGGCCTTAACGTAATACTACCACAAAGACTGATGGGCTAAATGTTCCTAGAAGACACTAGATCTCTTTAAATGTATCAAAGGACGACTGCACGAATGTGACTTAGTTTTCCTTATTTAAGATTTTATTTCCAATTCAAAGTCACGCTATAAGTCGCTTTGCTTGTTGTCAGGTGAACCTTCGTGGTCCAAACATAATTTGTAATACTGGAGAAAAAAAACATAAAAGTAAACCATGAACAAAACAAAAACCACGACCAAGAAAGAAAAAAAAAACGTACAAAAATGCCTGATTCTAAGTAACTGCACTCTCTACATCATCATCGGGTCTTTAAATTGATAGACATTCTACATCTCCAGACGGATCGCAAATGGCAATATTTAGAACGTGCCAATAACAAACTTTAAATAAGCCGCGTTTTTTTTTACTTCACCGGCAGACTACATTTGTCAACACTATATTCTCAATAGCGGTTTCGTGCTCGAATAATCTGTTATGTATGTTATTGGAATATTCAACATTCTAGTGTTCCTAGTCCGGTTAAAGGCATATTAAATTAATAATGATATCTAAGGATAGCTAGCCTAGTTATCATGCTACGATGTAGGCGACTTGCAACTGTAGCGATAAAGTAAAGATGCAAGCCCAAACTAATTGTAATTCGTTATGCCCTTGTTTTCACTTTCTCTACCAAGGCTGGTCCGTTACCGTAACTGTAGGGAGCCTAGCTAACTATATAGCCAGTTAGCTGATTTGAGCTAATAGCTAGCTGCTAGCGTGTTCAGCTCATCAACTAACGTTGGCTAGCTTGGTTGGTTAGCGAAGTTATTTTAAAATATCCAAATATCAAATTTACCTGTTCGAAGTAGAATTTTGACACGTCTCCAGGCAGATATGAGCTGGTTAACGTTACTTGTAAGTTACGTTACCTCAAATGCAGTTGCTATTTCCTAAACGGACGTTAAATTACTTTTTGTGACACAGTTAACGGGCTCCTCTTGTAACAGTAACACTTCCTGAGAACGAACTTCGAGTCCGCACACAAGCTTGGCGGTGTCTGAAAGCTGGTGCTTCTGATTGGTTACACCCGCGTGTGATGCAAACAGTCGATAGTAGCAGATTGGATGGCCACGGTTGTAAATAGAGGACTAGTCTCCTAAGACTAAATGAAAACAAAAAAAGATTCTATATTCAGTTATCGCTGCTAATAGAGAATGCCAATGGAATAAAACGTTGTTTTTGTGTGTGTGTATATATATATATATATATATATATATATATATATATAATATATATATATATATATATATATATATATATATATATATATATATATATATATATATATATATATATATATATATATATATATTTGTGTGTAACACGCATTACACGGAAGGTATTCCACTCTCGGCACTGAAGGTGCTCCCTGAGAAAGAAAGAAAGAAAGAAAGAAAGAAAGAAAGAAAGAAAGAAAGAAAGGCGACGGTTCCTAGAACAAACACCCACCCCAGGGGGGACGGAACACCTGCATCCTCCTGCACCTGCAGCTGGCCGCAGAGGCCCCGCATTGCTGATCTCTGTTTGCATTTGATGCAGCGACAGCATTTTCCAACACAACATAACACTTTTCGAAGATACTTTAAAAAACAGCAGAACATGTGTTACATGCAGAATGGTACAGCACAAACACAGAGACACTCTTTCTGCCTAATCTTTGCTTAACCTGAAAAGCATGGACAAGAAAGTTAATGTCAGACCCATGAAAGAGAATAGAACAACACATGGCCTATACAGCACCTTGTAGGGAGTTGACCCCTGTCCTGGCAAACCAGGACTGCCACCATCAGGGTCCCCTACCTAAACCAGGCCCGGTCTAACCCTAACTACCACCAGAACCCCCTACCTAGACCAGGCCTGGTCTAACCTAACCACTACTCAACCCTTCCTGCCACTCGCTGCCCTGCATCTAACCAATACAAACCTTTAGATACCAATTTCAATTATATTGAATCATCCATCATGGCGGCTAATGTACCAGTCTGGGGAGAAAGAGGTTAAATGACCAACCATTTACACAATGCATTCCCCCGGGCCATCATTTTGCCAGAGGTCGAATGTACTCAGGCTGCTACAAGGGCAGCAAGCACACATTTGGTGTTTATTTTTTTCATAATAATGGATGTTAAAAGGGAACCACAGCCACTTAAGTCTTACCATGACACATCGATCTCAGTGCAGCACACAATTCCACCAGGAGGTGATGCTATGTGCCTTGAACTCTACAGTAGACCGAGCCATAGGCCTGCACAAATCTATGCCAAGTGTGGCTCCACTCTCAATTTCTTTGTGAACTCAACAGAAGTTTGATGATAAATTGAAATGAGATTAAACAAACCAGGGATTTTTAAGAAGCAGAAAAAGAATAAAGTAACCAAGACAGAATCTGTAGTAGTGAATTAAGTTATTAAGTTATGTTATATTATAACAGTTCGGTATTAAGCCATATATTTTGATTCACAACAGGTATTCTAAAGTGTATCTGGGAAAACTGTAGGCTACTACTTGTAACAGCAAGTAGAAAAGCGTAGCCCCCTCTTAACTTAACAGAACTTCTATCTAGAACTTTGATCTTATTTATTTGTTTCAGGTCCATAAGAACCTGCACGGTTTGGTTGCCATGACAGCGACTTGACGACCCTTCCACCCCACAGCTGGATAACATGGCCTCTATTCGACTGAACATGTTTCATACGGTTTATGGAATGCTCTTTTTCTTGTTTTGTTTTGTGAAGTCTAGAGTAGAACAGCTGCCACTAGGGGAGGGAAATACTGGGGAAACTTAATAAAGATTCTTCATAATCAAATCTGGCATCAAAGGGCAACATAGCTAGTGTTTCAGGTGGAACGGCGGCTGATTCAGTCTGCTCACTCTTTATGTTCTGTTATTTAATCAACAGTCTTGGGGTCATGTGACTGAGAAATGGTTTGCTGTTATACTGGTTGGCAGTCAACGTGGGTCTTTGTGAATACAGGTGTCTCTGATGCCCATGAATCAATCAATCTATCTTTAACATGAATCAATCAAAGCTTTCACCTTTGAAGGAGAATTGTAATCCAGCACAATATGCATACAGTGTAGGTATGGGGAAGTCTAATCTTCTTTGTAACAGAAAAACGTCTAGCTTTAACATTATCTAGAAGATGCTGCTTGCCAAACTAAACAGCTTGAGAAACTCTGATGAATAATTCCTTCCACGAGACATAAATGTTTATAGTGTGTCTCTTGAGCAATTGTTCATTATTTGTACAAAACGTCTCTTTTCCAGTCTGGAGAAACGCGCTTGATGGATGTAGACTGAGTTACTCATCTGTTCTGCACTGAAAAAGGTAAATACCGGCCATTAGTCTCGATGTGTTCTTGTCATTGTGGTCCTACATCTTCCCACGGTGAGATTGATTAGAACTGTGCTGAAGCTGGCTTTAACAGCAGAATGCTGGCACCAGGCACAGTGTCCAACAGACGCTACCTCTTCCTTTGTTCTCATCAGCACTTGGGCTGAATAATACATTCAAAAATGATAAATAATATATCAACTTTATTTTTGTAAGAATTCTGGATCTATTCTGAATTCTGAATTTCATTTCATTCATTTCACTGCAGGGCATAGCCTGAACTCAAGTAAAACACAGTTCAGAGCTGGAGAGAGGACAAAGTAGACTCCAGTCTGTGACATGTGAATCCTGGATGCTGTTGCTATGGCAATACTATGACAACACCTCGCCACGTCTCCATGGTGAGGAACTCTTAGCGTTGTGCACGGTTAGGGCACGCTGGTTAAGGAAGTTTGATGTCAGCAGTTGTTTAGTCAGCAAAACCAAAAAGAGATTTGAGTGACAGTCCATGAGAGGCTGCTATTACTAGCAAATATTATTTTTGATGTCATGGTAACTGATTATCACATTGTGTCATTTGTTTTAAAGCCGCAGAGAGAATACCATCCTGACACACACACACACACACGCAGATACATACAGATATACATATACATACACAGATACACACACACACACACACACATACACATACACACAGAAACACACACATACACACACACACACGCAGATACATACAGATATACACATACATACACAGATACACACACACACACACACACACACACACACACACACACATTAACGTTGATAATGGTCACGTCTTTTACCATTTGGTGATCATGTAATGCCAGGTGAATATCTCAGCGCGTTTGGATCAGTATTTCACACCTTCCCTATTTATTAATGCACAAACTCCTGGTATGGGTTTTCTAAACAAAGACCGAGGCTTCTGGGTAAACACATGACCAGACCATCTTTAAGTACTTCATGTCGAACAAATGCTTGAGTGTGTGTGTGTTCATGCACACCCCAGTACTGTGTGTTAAACAAATGCTTCTGTGTGTGTGTTCCTCCATCTTCTGAGCACTTATCTACCGTTTCATTTACATATTAATAAATTCATATGTTCTTTGTAATGATGCCTAAATTCCAAGGTTCCTAATCAATTGTACCTTTGACCATTCCTGGTTAGGAGCCACGTAATGCATCTCAAATTTGGCTGTTAGCCAGCAAAACACTTTAAATTACTGGCCAGTAAAAACAATCTGTACGTTAACGAATAGCTATTTTTTTTAATTGATTGAGGCAGTATGTGAGGGAGCCATGCCAAGTATAGTGTGTCCTTCTGTCTCCCTTTACTCTCTCTCTCCCCCCCCTCTCTCTCTCTCTCTCTCTCTCTCTCTCTCTCTCTCTCTCTCTCACACACACACACAGTCATTCTCTTAGCCTAACGACAACGCACACTCACGTAATCACAGAACATCACAGTTCCACAAAAACACAACCAAGCTATCATGAATAAATACCTTGTGGTATATATTACTGATAAAACGCGCTTGCGCTTGACGTTACGGTTATGTCAATGCACTGACGTAGCCTGCATATGCTGTTACTGACGTCGCATGCAAGCATAGCTGCTGTCTCACTTCGTCTCTATCTATCTGATGCGATTTTCTGTACACAATCTCTGCCTAAGCACTGTGGGCGCGGACCGTATGTTTGTGTATGCGAGGAAAGGGTGAATTGTTGGGCGGGGTGAAGTCCTCAGAGTCAATGCTATCTTCTTCGTTGTTCATCCCCTTGTTGCAGCGCGCGTAGAATTGCTGTTTTCTCCGGACGATGGAACAAATCTAGTGTTCTTATAACCTCAAACGACTGTAAACAAGGTGATGCGTGTACACGCGCCACATCTGGGAAAGTTTTACATAAATGTTACATTTGAGACGAGATTCGATGTTGTTTTTGTTTATGTGTGTGTGTTTTTTTTGTCGTAGGCTCTGAGAGAGACAGAGATGGCTCCGCGGAACAGCCGCTGTCATCAGAGGTAGTCTCGAGCGCTCGCCCAGCCATCGATGTAGCTGCTTTCTGCACGATGAGCGTAGCTCTGCAAGATTTGCGCAACGTGAGTAAAATCTCAATAATCTTTTTTGCTAACTACGCTGATAAATTATTAGTATGGTTTTATATCAGTCTAGTGGCCTACATTGTGCTCTTTACATTATTCGAACTTTCACGCAACGTACTTGAAACTGGCTCAGCTGTATGATGGCATCACTAAAGATTTGCCGTCAACCAAAACAAACCAACCCTCTCTTGT
>CM030177.1:21139774-21179774 GCA_017639675.1 Aplochiton taeniatus
AACAAAGAGAAACGGATGGTAAAATGCAAGGCAAACCAGAGTGTGTGTGTGTGTGTGTATGGTTGGTTTCTCTCAGTATGTTTACAGCTGGCCTCTCATCCGTCATTTGGTCGGTTGTTAGCGTTTGAATCCTAATGGTTGTTTTGGCGACCGCTGGAGAAGGAGGAGCGACAGGGGGGTGTCTGGGTCTGATCTAGGGGAGGTCAAATTGCCTTGGCAACTGGGCATCTCCCCTTTCTGTGTCCCCCCTCATCAGTTCCCTCACGACAACTTTATTTATTGTTTCTTTTCTCCTGACCAGCTTGACCTCCACTGCATGGTAGGGTCTGCTCAATCCCCCCCCTAGTGACGTTAGTGGTATCTTCCAGATGGCCTTTTAAACCAATCAGAGCCCAGGTCCTGTCTGATGCACATGTTGCCTCAAGTTCTTCTTTTCAGGGCGTTCAGTTCCTGGTTTGTTTTCTTATAAAGAACATCTGGGTATCGGGCATGCGTGAGGTAATACCGAAAAACTCTGGGAAATTAGCCTTTCTTCTGTCTGTTTAACTTGACTTTATGTCATGGCTTTATGCTGGCTATCTTTATCTTTATTTTATGTAATATAAAACTGTTATTTTGAACTGGGATTATTCAATATGTTTGGCTGGCTTTTGATTCAATGATTTCTATTGAAGTGGCTGTCCCCCGTGAACTATTTCCTGATTGCACCCAGAACAAGGTTATGGAGGCAAGCAGATTTGATTCAGTTCTATTGGATCTGAATGAAGCTGCACAGAGGGGGTCATTTGAGGTGAAGGGAACGGACCAGACATCTCAGAGACTCTCTAATATCTGGGGGTTGGAATGACCAGACATCACAGTAACACACGTGGATCTGTTAGTTGGCCCTTCAAAGGCAACCTGGAGAGCACCTGTGAGCGCCTGTGGGGATCGTCGTTGCAGGGCTGGGCTTTAAATCAAACACCTTAGCCATGGGGGCCTTTGGCATTAACCAAGGAAGGCTTCTGAGAAAGGAAGTTAATCCAAGCGGATTTCAGTTGTATGAAACTCTAAGACCAGACAGCCGTGTGTGTGTGTGTGTGTGTGGGGGGGGGGGGGTCGAGATAATGTGGCAGATCCTTCTGCAGAAACAAACCAAAGGCTCAGGATAAATGGATGAATGGTTAGATGAGGAATATGTTTAGGTATGTTCCCAGTTAATCTGTGGTTATTATTGGCCTGTGTTTTCCCAGACAGATGATCCTCTCCCCAAATATTATAGACATATTAACTTAATAATAATTATTATTATTATAACTTTCATTTAAGAGTGCCTTTCAAAGAACCCATGGAGACTTTACAAGGCATAGACAAATAAAAGAAAAACAACTCCAGCATCTCAAAGGTAAAACAACTGGAGGCCTTAAAAAGGCTAACCTACATTTACCTTTTTAAGAGTCAGTTTGGATTCATCAAGAGGCCTTTGTGACGTCATCGCTTGTTTCTATCAGCCGTCCAATCAGCATGAGTCTCCTAGCCACCACCACAATCCCACACAGCTCTGAGCTATGGAGGTGCCTGGCAGACTGAGCTTTGTTTAAAGGCTGTGTAATTATTGCTGGCTAGATGTGAGCGTAGTTTGTGTGTGTCAGTCATTGGCTTCCATTGCGGCCAATCCCAGGTGTTTATTATTGGCGTTAGAGTAAGTAGCCCCGCCTCTCTCCCTGTTAGTGTGTGGTACGTTAGTAAACACAGGGATCTGGACTGACCCTCTCATAACTCAACCAGGCCCCATTACTGCCATTTTAACAGGCTAAATATTTAGATCTAAAACGCTCTAGGACTTCTTTCCCTCAGGCAAATTGGAAAGTTGGAAGGGAGGTAGGGGCAAGGGTGGGGGTGGTATTTATTTTCTATGACATATAGAAACACACCTGCAGGATGCACGCACACACACACACACACACACACACACTGACACAAGCAGACACACACACATGAACCACAGACATACTGTATGTGTTCACACTAACACAGACACATATTTCAGTTCTTGTCTTCAGTGGGGTTACTGCTCCGGTAACTATATGTTTGTGTGTGTGTGTGTGTGTGTGTGTGTGTGTGTGAGTGAGAGAGCAGTCTAATGCATTGTGACGGATTCACAGCAATGACAAAGTGTGGGGGCTCCTTTCATTTCAGCTGTTCATGTTACACTCCTTTTTTTCCTGTTCTCTCTCTCTCTCTCTCTCTCTGATGAGTCCCACTCCTCTCTTTGTCTTTCGGCTTGGCTCTGGTTGTTACCCTTGGTTACCTTGTTCCACTGGCACTTTCAAGCTCACAGCCTTACTGCAGATGTAAACACCAAATCTCTCTCTCTCTTTCACTTTTTCTGTCTCTCATCCCCTCTCTCTTTCGCCCCCTCTTATTCTCTCTAAATTTTCTCTCTCTTTCCCCCTCTTACTCTCTCTAATTTTCTCTCTCTCTCTTTTTACAGATGTCCAGCTACAAGCGTGCAACCTTTGAGGAGGAGGAGGTGACAGAGCAGCAATCTGACGGAGCCATGTCTCCTGACAGCGTAGAGGTCAGTGTTGGGGTCACGAAGGGGTAACCATAAGGTCACCGCTTCAGGAAGGACACTTCCAGGAGGAGGATGCCGTAGGGTGGGGCTGCACACCAGATGTTTGGGCCGTGGGAACCAGCACTCAGGGAAGGCCCTGTAGCACATTGTGTTAGAGTCAGCTTAGCTCATGGAAGGCCCTGTAGCACATTGTGTTAGAGTCAGGTTAGCTCATGGAAGGCCCTGTAGCACATTGTGTTAGAGTCAGGTTAGCTCATGGAAGGCCCTGTAGCACATTGTGTTAGAGTCAGGTTAGCTCATGGAAGGCCCTGTAGCACATTGTGTTAGAGTCAGGTTAGCTCATGGAAGGCCCTGTAGCACATTGTGTTAGAGTCAGGTTAGCTCATGGAAGGCCCTGTAGCACATTGTGTTAGAGTCAGGTTCGCTCATGGAAGGATTTCAACCCCAAAGCAGGAGCAGGAGAACACACACACTGTTACAAAAAGTAGCATGATTAAAATCAATTACGTAACATTTTCTCCGGAAATTAAAAACTGAAATTGCACCAAAGTAGATTTTGATCCCCATTCATGTGGGGAACTCGGAAACAGGAGATTGGGAGTTGGTTGTGAAGGCAGCGTTAGACTGTCAACCATGTAAGGAGAGAGAGCCTGCCAACACAGCTGTTTCACATACAAGTAATCAATCAATTATGCAAATAGGCCAAAAGCATGGCTGATTGATCCACTCAGGGTTCTCTGCCTGACCATGACAACGCGCTGAAATGATTTATTAGTGGAGTTCAAATGATCTTGTTCCTTGTATGTGTGCGTCTAAAATAAACAATTCTGAAAAATGCAATAGTTTATATTTGGAGCAAAACAGTACAAAAGACACAGTTACTTTAGACAAGGTGAGGGGATTTACATTTATACTGGGAAACTTTTTTCACCTTCTGGATAGCTGTGCTTACAATATATTGGATGGCTGTGCTCACAATATTCTGGATAGCTATGTTAACTATTCTGGATAGCTATTTGAACTATATTCTGGATAGCTATGTTAACTATTCTGGATAGCTATTTGAACTATATTCTGGATAGCTATGTTAACTATTCTGGATAGCTATTTGAACTATATTCTGGATAGCTATGTTAACTATTCTGGATAGCTATTTTAACTATATTCTGGATTAGCTATTTTTACTACATCTCAACAGTTACTGCTCTTACGGCAGTTCACTAACCCTTTTGGAAGTCTACTTCCTTGCATTTGGTCGCCTCTATAAACCAGTCGAGTGTGATGTTCTACGTTTGTTGGCACGCTTTACTTTAGGATAACAAATCCTTCCAATATACTGTAAACAGTCTAGTATGAATACAGTTACCAAGTCCATTGCTCACCATAGACTTCTTATAGTGCCCTCTCCTCTTCCTCTCTGACCTCAGGTCGGCTTCAGGAAGGGTGGGATTCAGCTGATGGCGCCCTTAGGTCGAAGGTCACAGCTGGAGGTGTTGCTGTCGGGCCTTCTGCTCGCCTCACTGCTCTCACTGTTTGCCTGTGCCATCACTCTGGGCGTGCACTACAACACAGGTTTGACACACACACAGGTTAAACTATTATTATTGTATGTTTTATTTGATGTGAAGTCACTCTGGCCGTGCGCTACAACACAGGTTTGACACACACACACAGGTTAAACTATTATTATTGTATGTTTTATTTGATGTGAAGTCACTCTGGCCGTGCGCTACAACACAGGTTTGACACACACACACAGGTTAAACTATTATTATTGTATGTTTTATTTGATGTGAAGTCACTCTGGCCGTGCGCTACAACACAGGTTTGACACACACACACAGGTTAAACTATTATTATTGTATGTTTTATTTGATGTGAAGTCACTCTGGCCGTGCGCTACAACACAGGAAACACACATACACACAGACACACACAGAAAAACATACGTAAGCACATGTGAGCCTAACGCTGTGTATTTAATTAGATGTTAAATCTTTGAACGCGCTGAGCTCACCAATAGAGCAGGCAGATTAAAACAGGGATGATGGATGTTATGGTGTATGAGTTCATGAATTATTAAAGAGGTGGAAGTCATTCTGGCAGAGAGGATGTATTTATAGGCAGTGTTAAGTCAATAGTCCAGTAGCACAGAGGCCCTCCTAAATCAATTTCAATAAATGGCCCTGAGTTCTCAGCCTGGACACACCTTAATGCTTGCTGAAAATCATCCACTTCCTGTTCTGACGGTCTCATTTAGCATCGTCCTGTATAACAAGATTTCTTTACTGATCATATCCTGTCTGTCTGTCTGTCTGTCTGTCTGTCTGTCTGTCTGTCTCTCCAGACCCTGCACGGAGTCTGTGTCTGACCGAGTCGTGTGTCATCGTGGCGGGGAAGATCATGGAGGCTCTGGACCGCTCCGTGGATCCCTGTGACGACTTCTACACGTACGCCTGTGGGGGCTGGGTCCAAAAGAACCCTCTGCCCGACGGACGGTCCCGCTGGAGCACCTTCAACAGCATCTGGGACCAGAACCAGGCCATGCTCAAACACCTACTGGGTCAGTACCTTCATATAGAAACACTTACTGGGTCAGTACCTTCATATAGAAACACTTACTGGGTCAGTACCTCCATATAGAAACACTTACTGGGTCAGTACCTTCATATAGAAACACTTACTGGGTCAGTACCTCCATATAGAAACACTTACTGGGTCAGTACCTTCATATAGAAACACTTACTGGGTCAGTACCTTCATATAGAAACACTTACTGGGTCAGTACCTTCATATAGAAACACTTACTGGGTCAGTACCTTCATATAGAAATACCTATACATACCTTCATGTACAGAAAACTACATAGACTAAAACACTAAAATGATCTACACACTCACACAACCACAGAGATTCAGAATCACACTTCTATAATTGTACTACTTGGTAGTATAAAATTATTCCACAGCCATGTTGAAATGTTTATTAACTATTGTTAGCTGTGATCTTTTTTTTAACCTGGATCTCACTGATATTGCTGAAAGTGGGTAAAATGCTTTCTTTATAAATAATCTGTGTCTAGAGATTGACCATAGCTGCACAGAGCAGTAATATTGCTGTTAATATTTATGACTGCTAGTCTGCAGGACCCATTGTACTGTGGCTCATTAGAACAGTCAATCTGGGAGTTTAACAGAACATTGGTTTAAGTGGCTCCACTGCAGGCTGTACCAGCCACTCACAGCCAGTACCTCCCTACCTCTCTGCCCCAGAACATTAGTACTGCCCTGGAGGTTAAATTAAATACCTCTCTACCTCTCTTCCCCCGGAACATTAGTACTGCCCTGGAGGTTAAATTAAATACCTCTCTACCTCTCTTCCCCCGGAACATTAGTACTGCCCTGGAGGTTAAATTAAATACCTCCCTACCTCTCTGCCCCAGAACATTAGTACTGCCCTGGAGGTTAAATTAAATACCTCCCTACCTCTCTGCCCCAGAACATTAGTACTGCCCTGGAGGTTAAATTAAATACCTCTCTACCTTTCTGCCCCAGAACATTAGTACTGCCCTGGAGGTTAAATTAAATACCTCCCTACCTCTCTGCCCCAGAACATTAGTACTGCCCTGGAGGTTAAATTAAATACCTCTCTACCTTTCTGCCCCAGAACATTAGTACTGCCCTGGAGGTTAAATTAAACTGGTCCACTCATGCTGCAGCACTAACGTTATGTGGCGTGGTGGAGTAGGAATATACTTCGTAGGTGTGTGTGTGTGTGTGTGTGTGCGCGCGCGCGCGCGTGCACGCGCGTGTGTTCATGTTCGTGTTCATGTTCGTGTTCTCTCTTACTACTTTGGAGTTGCTCTGTTGGGATGCCCTCATAGCAGTACTATTGAGGGAGGGGTTGTGGCATGGTACACAAATCTACAAAACATCTACACACACACACACACTACATAACATCTATACCCACACACACTCCACATAACATCTACACACACACACACACACACACACACACACACACACACACACACACTCTACATAACATCTATTCACACACACACACACACACACACACTCTACTTAACATCTACACACACACACTCTACATAACATCTATTCACACACACACACACACACACTCTACATAACATCTACACACACACACACACACACACACACACACACACACTCTACATAACATCTACACACACACTCTACATAACATCTATTCACACACACACACACACACACACTCTACTTAACATCAAAATATACATATATACCCTGTTCCGTCGGTGCAATGCAGTCCCCATTTGAATGACATGATGTCCTACATACTAATGTCCTGTGTGGGTTCTCTCTCTCTCTCGTTCTGCTCTCCTAAATGACTTTGTAGTTCCCCAGCTGTGATGCTGTTTATTAACTAATCCTATTTGCTCAGCGTGCCCAAGAGACCGAAAACAAACAAGGCCAAAAGATGATTCCCTGTGTGTGTGTGTGTGTGTGTGTGTGTGTGTGTGTGTGTGTGTGTGTGTGTGTGTGTGTGTGTGTGTGTGTGTGTGTGTGTGTGTGTGTGTGTGTGTGTGTGTGTGTGTGTGTGTGTGTGTGTGTGTGTGTGTGTGCATTGTGTATGTGTGGGTGTAGAATATCGCTCGCTCGACATTGTTCAGTCAGTCACTACGCTGAAAGGGTTTGAGGCTTTGTGTGTGTGTGTGTGTGTGTGTGTGTGTGCGTGCGTGCGTGTGTGTGTGTGTGTCTGGGTGTGGGTGGGTGGGTGTGGGTGTGGGGCGCCTTATGATTTACAGATGGAATATTCCAGGCCTCCAGTCTTTATTAAATTACGTCTAAGCTGGTTGTTGTGAGCAGAACCATCCGGCCCCTCCTATACACAGTATCTCCTGCCAGGTCACCCTCCTCCTGAACACAGCCTCTGCTGCCAGATCACCCTCCTCCTGAACACAGCCTCTGCTGCCAGGTCACACTCTTCCTCCTGAACACAGCCTCTGCTGCCAGGTCACCCTCCTCCTCCTGAACACAGCCCCTGCTGCCAGATCACCCTCCTGAACACAGCCTCTGCTGCCAGATCACCCTCCTCCTGAACACAGCCTCTGCTGCCAGGTCACCCTCTTCCTCCTGAACACAGTCTCTGCTGCCAGGTCACCCTCCTCCTCCTGAACACAGTCTCTGCTGCCAGGTCACCCTACTCCTCCTGAACACAGTCTCTGCTGCCAGGTCACCCTCCTCCTGAACACAGTCTCTGCTGCCAGGTCATCCTCCTCCTCCTCCTCCTCAGTCTTAGTGACAGGTCACCCTCCTCTTCATCCTCTGTCTTAGTGACAGGTCACCCTCCTCTTCATCCTCAGTCTTAGTGACAGGTCACCCTCCTCTTCATCCTCAGTCTTAGTGACAGGTCACCCTCCTCTTCATCCTCAGTCTTGGTGACAGGTCACCCTCCTCTTCATCCTCAGTCTTAGTGACAGGTCACCCTCCTCCTCTTCATCCTCAGTCTTAGTGACAGGTCACCCTCCTCTTCATCCTCAGTCTTAGTGACAGGTCACCCTCCTCCTCCTCATCCTCAGTCTTGGTGACAGGTCACCCTCCTCCTCCTCAGTCTTAGTGACAGGTCACCCTCCTCCTCCTCATCCTCAGTCTTGGTGACAGGTCACCCTCCTCCTCCTCCTCATCCTCAGTCTTAGTGACAGGTCACCCTCCTCATCCTCAGTATTAGTGACAGGTCACCCTCCTCCTCCTCCTCATCCTCAGTCTTAGTGACAGGTCACCCTCCTCCTCCTCCTCATCCTCAGTCTTAGTGACAGGTCACCCTCCTCATCCTCAGTCTTGGTGACAGGTCACCCTCCTCCTCTTCTTCAGTCTTGGTGACAGCTCACCCTCCTCCTCTTCCTCAGTCTTGGTAACTGAAGTCATGAGTTACATATTTTCATCTTGCTGTAATAATTAATTTATCTGCTGTCCTCTGGCGTGTTTCTGAGGCGTGTTGCCCTGACAACCTCGCTGTTATTTTCACCTGCAGAGACAAAAAACAATTTATGTCTCAATTCATTATCTGCCTGTCATCAGTTGAAAACATACTGTCCTTATTACCTATTCTACTGCCTCTGTCTGTCTCTATACTGCCTCTTTCTCTATACTGCCTCTATCTCTATTCTGGCCTCTGTCTGTCTCTATACTGCCTCTTTCTCTTTCTCTCACTATCTCTATACTGGCTCCAGCTCTATACTGCCTCTATCTCTCTACTGGCCTCTGTCTGTCTCTACTGCCTCTTTCTCTCTCTCTCACTATCTTTATACTGCCTCCATCTCTATACTGCCTCCATCTCTACTGCCTCTTTCTTTCTCTCTATCCCTATCTCTATACTGCCTCTTTCTCTCTCTCTCTCTCTCTCTCTCTCTCTCTCTCTCTCTCTCTCTCTATACTGCCTCTTTCTCTATACTGCCTCTATCTCTATTCTGGCCTCTCTGTCTCTATACTGCCTCCTTCTCTATACTGCCTCTATCTCTATTCTGGCCTCTGTCTGTCTCTATACTGCTTCTTTCTCTCTCTCTCACTATCTCTATACTGCCTCCATCTCTATACTACCTCTATCTCTACTGCCTCTTTCTTTCTCTCTATCTCTATCTCTATACTGCCTCTTTCTTTCTCTCTCTCTCTCTATATATTGCCTCTTTCTCACTGCCATTTGTCCTGTCTCTTTCTCCATCTTTCTGTGCCAAGTCTTGAAGTCCTTGGACATTGTGTTGAAGGCTGCTCTCATGAGGTGGAAGGGTTGGTTTTATGGCAAAGGAGCATGTTTTCAGCAGAATAACAAACACACTCAGGCACACAGACCCAGTGTTCATTAGAAAGATGTTTTTTTGTGGGGCTGCAGGTCCTTGAGCTGATGAGGCGATTTATGAGGTGGTTAAAATCCATGTCGTTGCATACCCAGTAGTATGTTCCCTTTTCTAAAGAGTTCTAGCTTATTCTGTTATCAGGAAAACAAATATGGTCTGAACTTTCCCAGCCAAGAGGCTTGAGTACAGTATTTGCCCCTGGGAAGTGTGTGTGTGTGTGTGTGTGTGTGTGTGTGTGTGTGTGTGTGTCAGGACATCTGAGAGTCCTTGGCGTTATCAGAGCACAATGTTCTCTCTGGTCTCGTCATAGGAGAATCACAGCTAGCTGGAACCCATTATAATAATGAAGGATGTTATCCTAGTCAGTGCACAATATCACAGCTAGCTGGAACCCATTATAATAATGAAGGATGTTATCCTAGTCAGTGCACAATATCACAGCTAGCTGGAACCCATTATAATAATGAAGGATGTTATCCTAGTCAGTGCACAATATCACAGCTAGCTGGAAGCCATTATAATAATGAAGGATGTTATCCTAGTCAGTGCACAATATCACAGCTAGCTGGAACCCATTATAATAATGAAGGATGTTATCCTAGTCAGTGCACAATATCACAGCTAGCTGGAAGCCATTATAATAATGAAGGATGTTATCCTAGTCAGTGCACAATATCACAGCTAGCTGGAAGCCATTATAATAATGAAGGATGTTATCCTAGTCAGTGCACAATATCACAGCTAGCTGGAAGCCATTATAATAATGAAGGATGTTATCCTAGTCAGTGCACAATATCACAGCTAGCTGGAACCCATTATAATAATGAAGGATGTTATCCTAGTCAGTGCACAATATCACAGCTAGCTGGAACCCATTATAATAATGAAGGATGTTATCCTAGTCAGTGCACAATATCACAGCTAGCTGGAACCCATTATAATAATGAAGGATGTTATCCTAGTCAGTGCACAATATCACAGCTAGCTGGAAGCCATTATAATAATGAAGGATGTTATCCTAGTCAGTGCACAATATCACAGCTAGCTGGAACCCATTATAATAATGAAGGATGTTATCCTAGTCAGTGCACAATATCACAGCTAGCTGGAAGCCATTATAATAATGAAGGATGTTATCCTAGTCAGTGCACAATATCACAGCTAGCTGGAACCCATTATAATAATGAAGGATGTTATCCTAGTCAGTGCACAATATCACAGCTAGCTGGAAGCCATTATAATAATGAAGGATGTTATCCTAGTCAGTGCACAATATCACAGCTAGCTGGAAGCCATTATAATAATGAAGGATGTTATCCTAGTCAGTGCACAATATCACAGCTAGCTGGAAGCCATTATAATAATGAAGGATGTTATCCTAGTCAGTGCACAATATCACAGCTAGCTGGAACCCATTATAATAATGAAGGATGTTATCCTAGTCAGTGCACAATATCACAGCTAGCTGGAAGCCATTATAATAATGAAGGATGTTATCCTAGTCAGTGCACAATATCCCAGCTAGCTGGAACCCATTATAATAATGAAGGATGTTATCCTAGTCAGTGCACAATATCACAGCTAGCTGGAACCCATTATAATAATGAAGGATGTTATCCTAGTCAGTGCACAATATCACAGCTAGCTGGAAGCCATTATAATAATGAAGGATGTTATCCTAGTCAGTGCACAATATCACAGCTAGCTGGAAGCCATTATAATAATGAAGGATGTTATCCTAGTCAGTGCACAATATCACAGCTAGCTGGAAGCCATTATAATAATGCAGGATGTTATCCTAGTCAGTGCACAATATCACAGCTAGCTGGAACCCATTATAATAATGAAGGATGTTATCCTAGTCAGTGCACAATATCACAGCTAGCTGGAAGCCATTATAATAATGCAGGATGTTATCCTAGTCAGTGCACAATATCACAGCTAGCTGGAAGCCATTATAATAATGAAGGATGTTATCCTAGTCAGTGCACAATATCACAGTTTAGCGTATTAGCATCCCAGTTGGAAGGTTGATGTATTCCTTCAGTGAAAGGTTTGGAACACTGGCAGTGATTGATGTGTGTTGTAAACGGACGCTGAACAGGAGAGATGGGGCATCTCTCTGTCACCCTGGCTCTCCAGTCTCAGCCCTCTGCTCTGATGAGGTTCACTGCACATCACACACCCTCTCCCTGACAACACAAACATCACACACCCTCTCCCTGACAACACAAACATCACACCCTCTCCCTGACAGCACAAACATCAGACAGCACTCTGGGTTTGTGACAAACGACTCCCTCCCTCACAAACGACTCCCTGACAACACAAACATCAGACAGCACTCTGGGTTTGGGACAAACGACTCCCTCCCTCACAAACGACTCCCTGACAACACAAACATCAGACAGCACTCTGGGTTTGGGACAAACGACTCCCTCCCTCACAAACGACTCCCTCCCTCACAAACGGCTCCCTGAAAACACAAACATCAGACAGCACTCTGGGTTTGGGACAAACGACTCCCTCCCTCACAAACGACTCCCTGACAACACAAACATCAGACAGCACTCTGGGTTTGGGACAAACGACTCCCTCCCTCACAAACGACTCCCTCCCTTACAAACGGCTACCTGAAAACACAAACATCAGACAGCACTCTGGGTTGGTGACAAACGACTCCCTCCCTCATAAACAACTCCCTCCCTCACAAACGACTCCCTCCCTCACAAACGGCTTCCTCACAGTCTTCCTCTCTCTCTTCACAGCGTAATGTACTTATCTGCGTCTGACTTTAAATGGCCTGTTGGTCTGGAATGTCCTTTCTCTGATATTCGAAAGTCTTGTATGAACACACATTTTCCCACGCGTAGGTTGTTATTGGAATGCATGTGTTTATTTTTATAAAATGCTTTTTATAAATATAAACCCTTTCTCTCCTTTTAGAAAACGGTACGTTCAACTCTAGCAGTGATGCAGAGAAGAAGACCCAGTCGTATTACCTGTCCTGTTTGAACGAGCAGCACATTGAAGACCTAGGAGCCCAGCCTCTCATTGACCTCATTGCCAAGGTGAGTCTGGTTCTGGGACCCGACTGGACCCAAAGATGGTAGAGACCACTAGTAAAGGAACACATTGATAGGGACTCTACCAATCAACAATCAATATAATTTACCTGGGTTCATAAAGTGAATCTGATCTCAAAGGACCGGGGTTAGACATGAATAGTTACACTCAGCATTTCTATGCCCTTGGTGCATGCTGTGTCTCTGTCTGTTTGAACAAAGGGGGTTGGTATCTAGGCTAAAGCCATTTTGTCACAGCACAGAGCCAAAAAGAGGGATTGGAAAATCTTTTTTTTATTTACGTTGCAGTAAATTTATCTCTCAATTATAGAAACTAAGCAAGCGTCTTATTTCCTAAAACATATATCTATCTTTAATGTTCTCTCGCTTTCCTGACCAGATTGGTTTCTAAGGATTTAACTGTAATTTGTCCATTTTCATTCAGACCCTTTTTGATCCAATCTGGAGTGATTTAGATAAACGACCTGTTTGCTGATTAGAAGTACATTTTGTTGTTTTTGCTTGTGAGAAGCCATTTTGGTTTTTTTTTGCTGGTGAGAAGCCATTTTGTTGTTTTTGCTGGTCTACCAGGTTAGTCCGTATAGTTAGTGGATTGTGGATTCAATACAGAGCAAACAGGACAAGGTCTTGTTGACATTAAATGGAGGGTTTGATTGATGCCTAGTGCCTTGGAACCGTGTGTGCCCAGTAATTTATGATGCGTTCTTTGAACCTTGAAACGGCGTTATCCTAGTTCTGACTGTAAAGCTGCTGCAGGTTAGCTGATTTTAGGAGACCTATGATTTGGTGAAATTCTTATTTTCATTTGGTATATTATTATTCCGAGATTGTGCGAGTGATTTTTTTATAAAAAAATGTATCCCCTATTTCAAGCACAATTGAAATAATGTTGCCTTGCTTCACGTGTCCGGTGTTCACTTATCGTCAGTGTTTCTTAGTGGAGAACACGGTGGTGGTTGGACAGACTCATTGTTTACTACTTTAGAAAAACTAGCATTCCCTTACTTTCTGTGTGGGCTGTTTCTCTGAATAGAAAGTGTTTGACACTGTGTGTGTGTGTGTGTGTGTGTGTGTGTGTGTGTGTGTGTGTGTGTAGAGCGGTGGTTGGAACATCACAGGGCCCTGGGAGAAGGATAACTTCATGGAGGTTCTGAAGGTCGTGTCCGGGCCGTACCGAGCCCAGCCCTTCTTCACTGTCGGGGTCAGCGTGGACCCTAAGAACTCCAACAGCAACGTCATACAGGTGGGCCTATACTGACCCTGGACCAGGGCTTAACCTCACTATACTGACCCTGGACCAGGGCTTAACCTCACTATACTGACCCTGGACCAGGGCTTAACCTCACTATACTGACCCTGGACCAGGGCTTAACCTCACTATACTGACCCTGGACCAGGGCTTAACCTCACTATACTGACCCTGGACCAGGGCTTAACCTCACTATACTGACCCTGGACCAGGGCTTAACCTCACTATACTGACCCTGGACCAGGGCTTAACCTCACTATACTGACCCTGGACCAGGGCTTAACCTCACTATACTGACCCTGGACCAGGGCTTAACCTCACTATACTGACCCTGGACCAGGGCTTAAGCTCACTATACTGACCCTGGACCAGGGCTTAAGCTCACTATACTTTATACTTTATTTAGACAGTCCTCTTTAAGTACTGTGGTGTACTACACTATTTATTTAGACAGTCCTCTTTATATTTTCCCCCTGTCAGGTATATATATTTATGTTTATATTTTCCCCCTGTCAGGTGTATATATTTATGTTTATATTTTCCCCCTGTCAGGTGTATATATTTAGGTTTATATTTTCCCCCTGTCAGGTATATATATTTATGTTTATATTTTGCCCCGTCAGGTGTATATATTTATGTTTATATTTTCCCCCTGTCAGGTATATATATTTAGGTTTATATTTTCCCCCTGTCAGGTATATATATTTAGGTTTATATTTTCCCCCTGTCAGGTGTATATATTTATGTTTATATTTTGCCCCGTCAGGTGTATATATTTATGTTTATATTTTGCCCCTGTCAGGTGTATATATTTATGTTTATATTTTGCCCCGTCAGGTGTATATATTTATGTTTATATTTTCCCCCTGTCAGGTATATATATTTATGTTTATATTTTCACCCTGTCAGGTATATATATTTAGGTTTATATTTTCCCCCTGTCAGGTATATATATTTAGGTTTATATTTTCACCCTGTCAGGTGGACCAAGCCGGGTTGTTCCTGCCCTCGAGGGACTATTACCTGAACAAGACAGCCAATGAAAAGGTAGGAATGGGACTATTATACGAACAAGACAGCCAATGAAAAGGTAGGAATGGGACTATAACCTAAACAAGACAGCCAATGAAAAGGTAGGAATGGGACTATAACCTAAACAAGACAGCCAATGAAAAGGTAGGAATGGGACTATAACCTAAACAAGACAGCCAATGAAAAGGTAGGAATGGGACAATAACCTAAACAAGACAGCCAATGAAAAGGTAGGAATGGGACTATAAACGTAAACAAGACAGCCAATGAAAAGGTAGGAATGGATGGATGGCCCCCATGGATCTCTGAGCTTCCTTATATTAAAGTGCAACATGTAAACACACACCTCCCTTATCTACACGCAGACACACACCTTGATTAGGTAACAGGCTTTGACCTGCGGGGATGTATCGGTTTCCATGGTAATGGAGCTTGCCGATGCTACGGAGGTGTCTCATAACTCACCCAGGGCCAGTGGACACACAGAGTCCTGTAAGGGGTTCATTTCAGCAGAAGCATGGTGGAGCAATCCCTTTCCTTTTGAAACTCCCCTAACCCTTCATACCATCCTCCATTTGTCCTTTCATCCCTCCCTCTGTCAAGCCATTCCTTCCTCCCTCCCTCCCTCCATCCATCCCTTCCTCCCCCTGTCCATCCCTCTTATTCATCCATCCTCTCCTCTCTCCCCCTGTCCATCCATCCCTCCCCCCTGTCTCCAGGTGTTGAAGGCGTACCTGGTCTACATGGTAGAGCTGGGCCAACTGATGGGTGGGGAGAAGAACTCCACCCAGCTCCAGATGCAGCAGATTCTGGACTTTGAGACAGAGCTGGCCAACATCACCGTGCCGCAGGACGAACGCCGCGATGAGGAGAAGATCTACCACAAGATCACCATCGCTGAGCTGCAGGTGGGCCTGAGAGAGACAGAGACAGAGACAGAGAGAGAGAGAGAGAGATAAAGAGAAAGGGGGAGCAACGAGCGTGTGTGTGTGAGTGTGTTTGGTTAGGTGTTTGAGTGAGAGTGAGTGAGAGTGAGTGAGAGAGTGAGACCTTTGTGCGCCTCACCACCCTCACCCTAACCCTCACCACCCTAACCCTCACCCTAACCCTCACCCTAACCCTCACCACCCTCACCCTCACCACCCTCACCCTCACCCTAACCCTCACCACCCTCACCCTAACCCTCACCACCCTCACCCTCACCCCCCTCACCCTAACCCTCACCACCCTCACCCTCACCCTCACCACCCTCACCCTTACCCTCACCACCCTCACCCTAACCCTCACCACCCTCACCCTCACCACCCTCACCCTAACCCTCACCACCCTCACCCTCACCACCCTCACCCTCACCACCCTCACCCTCGCTTTGAAGCGGTATTCCACCGCGGCCTGAGAAGTCTTTGTTTTGGAGAATGATTCTGTGGTTGCCACGGCAACTGTAACCAAGCGCCGTAGTTAGGCCTTGTCATCTCTCTCTCTGCGGCCGCAGCAAGGCTGTGTGTGTGTGTGTGTGTGTGTGTGTGTGTGTGTGTGTGTGTGTGTGTGTGTGTGTGTGTGTGGTACAGTGCTTCTTGGAGAGGATGTGTGTGTGTGTGGTACAGTGCTTCTTGGAGAGGATGTGTGTGTGTGTGTGGTACAGTGCTTCTTGGAGAGGATGTGTGTGTGTGTGGTACAGTGCTTCTTGGAGAGGATGTGTGTGTGTGTGTGGTACAGTGCTTCTTGGAGAGGATGTGTGTGTGTGTGTGGTACAGTGCTTCTTGGAGAGGTCTGCTCTTCCATACATAGTCCACATTGTAAACATGCATCAGCTGGTTGGTCGGCGACGCTAACCATGGAAACGCCTTTTCCTATCTCCATAGAGACAGGTTGTTAAGGCTTGGATGTCCCCAGGGCATGACTGAGGATGACTCTGATGACTGAGGATGACTCTGATGACTGAGGATGACTCTGATGACTGAGGATGACTCTGATGACTGAGGATGATTCTGATGACTGAGGATGACTCTGATGACTGAGGATGACTCTGATGACTGAGGATGACTCTGATGACTGAGGATGACTCTGATGACTGAGGATGACTCTGATGACTGATGACTGAGGATGACTCTGATGACTCTGATGACTGAGGAGGACTCTGATGACTGAGGATGACTCTGATGACTGAGGATGACTCTGATGACTGAGGATGACTCTGATGACTGAGGATGACTGAGGATGACTCTGATGACTGAGGATGACTGAGGATGACTCTGATGACTGAGGATGACTCTGATGACTGAGGATGACGCTGATGACTGAGGATGACTCTAACGTCTGATTACACTCGTTATTAAATGGCTCACAAAATGGCTTCTGATTCAGTGTAGTATGATTATCATTATATGAGAAGGTTATCCAGACCCTTCCAGAAGCCTCCCATCCCATATCTGTGAGAGGCCAGACTCCAGAGCTGTGTGTGTGTGTGTGTGTGTGTGTGTGTGTGTGTGTGTGTGTGTGTGTGTGTGTGTGTGTGTGTGTGTGTGTGTCTCAGCACCAGAGCGATTGTGAAGTATGTCTGTCTTTTTAATTATCCAGTAAAGAACAGTTGTTTAGATTTAAGAAGAAAAAAAATATATATATATATATATATATATACAGTCCCCTCCAAAAGTATTGGAACAGTAATGCCAATTCCTTTATTTTTGCTGTAGACTGAAAGCGTTTGGGTTTGACACCAAAAGATGAATATGAGACAAAAGATCAATATGTCAGCTTTTATTTCCAGGTATTTTCATCTGGATCTGATAAACAACTTAGAAAATATCATTATTTGAAAAGAAAGACCACATTTTTAGATGAGCAAAAGTATTGGAACAGATAGACTTGAAATGGATTTAAGTGAATAAGACTCAATATTTTGTTGCAAATCCTTTGCTTTCAATAACTGCATCAAGCCTGCGACCCATGGACATCACCAAACTTTTGCATTCTTCTTTGTTATGCCTTTCCAGGCTTTCACTGCAGCCTCTTTCAGTTGTTGCTTGTTTTGGGGGGTTTCTCCCTTCAGTCTCCTTTTAAGAAGGTAAAAAGAATTTAAGGGTTTAAGTCTGGAGATTGACTTGGCCAGTCTAGGACCTTCCACTTCTTGCCCCTGATGAACTCCTTTGTTGCTTTTGCAGTGTGTTTAGGGTCATTATCTTGCTGCATGACAAAGGATCTCCCAATCAGTTTGGTTGCATCCTTCTTTAAATTGGCAGACAAAATGTTTCTGTAGACTTCCGAATTCATTTTGCTGCCGCCATCATGTGTTACATCATCAATGAAGATTAATGAGCCCGTCCCAGAAGAAGCCATTGAAGCCCAAGCCATCACATTACCTCCACCGTGTTTCACAGATGAGCTTGTGTTTTGGGGGTCATGAGCAGATCCTTTTTTTCTCCAAACCTTAGCCTTTCCATCACTCTGGTAGAAGTTAATCTTCGTCTCATCAGTCCATAAAACTTTTTCCCAGAATTTTTGAGGCTCGTCTCTGTACTTTGTGGCAAAATCTAGCCTGGCCTTCCTATTCTTTATGCTAATGAATGGCTTGCATCTTCTGGTGTAGCCTCTGTACTGTTGTCCATGAAGTCTTCTGCGAACAGTGGATTCTGAAACCTTCACTCCTGCCCTCTGGAGGTTGTTGTTGATCTCACCAACAGTAGTTTTAGGGTCTTTCTTCACAGCTCTGACAATGTTTCTGTCGTCAACTGCTGTTGTTTTCCTTGGTCGTCCCGTTCGATGTCTGTTACTTAGTACACCAGTAGTTTGTTTCTTCCTGAGGATATTCCAAATTGTTGTACTGGCTATGGCTAGTGTCTGTGCAATGGCTCTGATTGATTTCCCATCTTCTCTTAGCTTCACAATTGCTTTCTTTTCACCCATAGACAGTTCTCTGCTTTTCATGTTGATTACTATAACTGCAGTCTGCACAGGCAAAACCAGAATCTGAAACTGAGCCTAGACATTCAGTGTTATTTATTGTTTGAATAATAAATGTCATAAGACACACCTGGGCAACAAAACACACCTGTTAGTCACATGTTCCAATACTTTTGCTCAACAAAAAATGTAGTGTTCCTTTACAAATAATGATATCTTCTAAGTTGTTTATCAGATCCAGATGAAAATACCTGGAAATAAAAGCTGACATATTGATCTTTTGTCTCATATTCATCTTTTGGTGTCGAACCCAAACGCTTTCAGTCTACAGCAAAAATAAAGGAATTGGCATTACTGTTCCAATACTTTTGGAGGGGACTATATATATATATATATATATATATATATATATATATATATATATATATATATATATATATATATATATATATATATATATATTAAATCATGAATCCATTTCCTCTAGTTGTTGGCGCCGGCGATTGATTGGCTGGACTATCTGCTGTCGGCGCTGGCTCCTCAAGACCTGAATGACACAGAGCCTGTGGTGGTCTACGCCAAGGACTACCTGCAACAGGTGTCTGAGCTCATCAATAAGACAGACCGCAGGTGAGCTCTGACTGGACCACGCCTCCCCACTGACCCCTGACCCCTCACCCCCGACCCCTCATCACTGACCCCTGACCCCTCACCCCCGACCCCTCGTCACTGACCCCTCACCACTTACCCCTGACTCCAGACATACAAGGCACTGTGTGTCTGTGCTAAGAGTACTGATCCAAACCTCCTTTCTCTTTCTGTGTTGGTTCCATCTCTTTTCCTTACTTTTACCTCTCTCCCCTATACCCTCTTATCCCCCTCTCTTCCTCCTCCTCCTCCTCTCATTTCTCTGTTACTCCTCTCCGTCTTTTACTCCCTCTCTTCTTCTCTCCCCTCTTGTCCTCTCTTTCTCTCTTCTTCCCCAGTCTGCTGAATAACTACATGATGTGGAACCTGGTCCAGAAAGGCGTTCCCAGTTTGGACCAGCGCTTTGAGAACGCCCAGGACAAACTGCTGGAGAGCTTATATGGAACCAAGAAGGTAGGCGTGGCCCGGGACCTGCTATTGGCTTAGAACTGAAAGGAGGCGTGGCCTGGGACCTGCTATTGGGTTAGAACTGAAAGGAGGCGTGGCCTGGGACCTGCTATTGGGTTAGAACTGAAAGGAGGCGTGGCCTGGGACCTGGTATTGGGTTAGAACTGAAAGGAGGCGGGGCCTGGGACCTGGTATTGGGTTAGAACTGAAAGGAGGCGGGGCCTGGGACCTGGTATTGGGTTATGCGGTCTATGATGGCACCACTTGATATGTTTTATTCATGTTTCTTTGTTTTCTTCTAGTCATGCACCCCACGATGGCAGACATCTTGATATGTTTTATTCATGGTTCTTTGTTTTCTTCTAGTCATGCACCCCACGATGGCAGACTTGCATCGGGAACACCGACGACACCTTGGGGTTTGCCCTCGGAGCTCTGTTTGTCAAAGCGACGTTTGACAAGCAAAGCAAAGAAATAGTGAGTTTGTTACGGGTTCAAAACAATGTTATCTAGCTGGTCACTGCCACCTAGTGGTCACAGTGTAGAATGAACAATGATCTCACTGACATTTAAATCAGGACAGATGGAATATGTTCTCAAACTTGGAGGACCTTCAGAAAAAATTTCTCCTAATTCAACAACCTTTTGTCTCTCTCTCTCACACACACACACACACTCCCTCTCTCTCTCTCGCTCTCTCTCTTTTCCCTCTCTCTCTCGCTCTCTCTCTCTGCTCTCACTACCAGGCGGAGGGTATGATCAATGAAATACGCACAGCCTTCAAAGATGCTCTGGACCATCTGGGCTGGATGGACAAGTACACGCGGCAGGCTGCCAAGGAAAAGGTACGGAGCTGTGTCTAACTGCTCTATTTCTATCTTACTGTTACAGTCTACTGCTCTATTTCTATCTTACTGTTACAGTCTACTGCTCTATTTCTATCTTACTTTTACAGTCTACTGCTCTATTTCTATCTTACTGTTACAGTCTACTGCTCTATTTCTATCTTACTGTTACAGTCTACTGCTCTATTTCTATCTTACTGTGTTACCGTCTACTGCTCTATTTCTATCTTACTGTGTTACCGTCTACTGCTCTATTTCTATCTTACTGTGTTACCGTCTACTGCTCTATTTCTATCTTACTGTGTTACCGTCTACTGCTCTATTTCTATCTTACTGTTAGTCTACTGCTCTATTTCTATCTTATTGTATCAAGTGCTGCCCTATGTGTGCTCCGTAGGAATACTGTGTGTGTGTGTATGTGTGTGTGTGTGTGTGTGCGCGCGCGCGTGTGTGTGTGTGTGTGTGTGTGTGTGTGTGTGTGCGCGTGCGTGTGTGTGTGTGTGCTCCGTAGGAATAAGATTTGTGTGTGTGTCTCAGAACTGTTTTCCTGTGTTGTACAGTGTATATGATCACCTTGGTTTCATTGGGAATATTATTTCAGTGTGTTTGGGGGCTTATAGCACACATGCTGGTGCGTGTTATGCACTACGTATGAGAATACCAGAGCTATAGGACCTCTGTTGTTTCTTTTCTTTTATTTCTGTTTTCATTTATTGGTATTTTCCGTTGCTTCACCTTTGACCCCACAGGCAGACTCCATCTACGACATGATTGGGTTTCCAGACTTCATCCTGGACTCTAAAGAACTCAACGATGTTTATGATGGGGTGAGGGTTCATCTTGTTTTCCAAGCTTGTCGCTATGGAACTACACCTCTGACACTAGTCTGACTTCCTGTTTAGTTGTCATGGAAACCAGTTAGGAAATGTTGCTCTGTGAAGAGGGGCTAGAAAGTCAATTAAAGATGGTTTGAATAACATGGGGCCGTCTCTAGTGTAAAGTAACTCTTTACTGCCCCCTGCTGTCTGTCTCCCCAGTATGAGGTTGCTGAGGACAACTTTTTCCAAAACATGCTCAACTTCTACAACTTCTCAGCCAGAGTGATGGCTGACCAGCTTCGCAAAGCTCCCAACAAGGACCAGTGAGTCTTCATCACTCATCCTCATCATTATCATCATCATTATTATTATTATCATTATTATTATTATGACAGCTGTTTTCATCTCTCTGTGAAATCATCATGTTCATTCAGATCTCTAAGATAATTATTTCGTTCTATTGAAAGAGGGCTGAACAAAAACGTAACTGCATAAAATCTCATATGTAACTATTTTGTAGGATAAAGAGTTTATACAGAGGTTAATATTTATATTTCCCTGTCCTATGTAGATGGAGTATGGGTTAGGGTTAATATTTATATTTATATTTTTTGTTTTCCTGTGTAGATGGAGTATGACTCCTCCTACGGTCAACGCCTACTACATGCCCACTAAGAACGGCATTGTGTTCCCAGCAGGGATTCTACAAGCTCCGTTCTACGCCCCTAACCACCCCAAGTGAGTCTAGCACCTAACCCAGACCCTAACTACCCTAACCCAACCACCCTAACCCAGACCCTAACTACCCTAACCCAACCACCCTAACCGAGACCCTAACTACCCTAACCCAACCACCCTAACCCAGACCCTAACTACCCTAACCCAACCACCCTAACCCAAACCCTAACTACCCTAACCCAACCACCCTAACCCAGACCCTAACTACCCTAACCCTAACCCAACCACCCTAACCCAGACCCTAACTACCCTAACCCAGACCCTAACTACCCTAACCCAACCACCCCAAGTGAGTTTAGCACCTAACCCAGACCCTAACTACCCTAACCCAACCACCGTAACCCAGACCCTAACTACCCTAACCCAACCACCCCAAGTGAGTCTAGCACCTAACCCAGACCCTAACTACCCTAACCTTAGCCCAACCACCCCAAGTGAGTCTGACTCAACCCCAACCACCCTAACCCAACCACCCAACCCTAACCCAACCACCCTAACCCAAACACCCTAACCCTAAAGCAAATACATTAGATCCAAAGACAGCGGTATACAGTACGGCACAGCGTACATCATAAATATGCACTTTAATACAAAATGTGAGTACCATGTGGAAATGGACAGGCTCCTTTGTTCCGGAGGGTAATTGTATTAGTGATTAGTAACCTTTATGTAGATGTTTTTGTTGGTATTGGTGTTCTTAACACCTTCCAGCTTAATGACCTCTATTCACTCTTTATGTAGATGTTTTTGTTGGTATTGGTGTTCTTAACACCTTCCAGCTTAATGACCTCTATTCACTCTTTATGTAGATGTCTGTTTTTGTTGGTATTGGTGTTCTTAACACCTTCCAGCTTAATGACCTCTATTCACTCTTAATGTAGATGTTTGTTTTTGTTGGTATTGGTGTTCTTAACACCTTCCAGCTTAATGACCTCTATTCACTCTTTATGTAGATGTCTGTTTTTGTTGGTATTGGTGTTCTTAACACCTTCCAGCTTAATGACCTCTATTCACTCTTTATGTAGATGGGTGTTTTTGTTGGTATTGGTGTTCTTAACGCCTTCCAGCTCAATAAACTCTGTTCACTCACATCATGACATCTGTCTGCAGGGCGCTGAACTTTGGAGGCATAGGAGTGGTCATGGGCCATGAACTCACACACGCTTTTGATGACCAAGGTGGGAGTCTGTAGTCTGCTATTCTATTCTGCTACCACTGATATGCATACATGATACATGTATAACAGAGCTTTAGGTTTGACACTGTGCGTGTGTGCGTGCGTGGGTGGGTGTCGGTATTTGACTACATTTCCTGCTTCATGAACACACACTGACTAATACCTGTACATGTAATATGGCACATCATTGTTGACTTAAGCTTTGACACCTGAGTCCTTTGCCACGGAGCAGGATTTGGGATGTTACCAAAGATTTGATTTCGTTGGTTACCAAATCCTGCTTATAGCTGATTGGTTGAACTTGGCTTGACTTACTGAGTCGATAGCCTCCGTCATGGTTCCACTTATGAGTGATAGTGGTTGTTAGGTTAAGTGAAGCCTGGTTTAAATAGAAATATATTTCATAATATGTCTCTAGTATAATCGTTTTACCCCCCCCAGGAAGAGAATATGACAAAGATGGGAACCTTCGTTCATGGTGGCATAATTCCTCAGTGGAAGCCTTTAAGAACCGGACCGAGTGCATGGTGGAGCAGTACACACAGTACACCATCAACGGAGAGCACATCAACGGCAAGCAGACCCTGGGGGAGAACATGGCTGACAACGGAGGCCTGAAGGCTGCCTACAACGTAAACACAGGGAGGGAGGGGGCTTGGCTTACTATGGAAACAACAGGGGCTGACATGAGAGTGTGTGTGTTTGTGTGTGTTTACCTGCAGGCCTAGCTTTGGGTTAGTTTGTTTGTACTTAGTGCATGTGCGTGTCTGTGTCTGTGTCTGTGTGTGCGTGCGCCCCCAGGCCTAAAGGCTGAAGGGTTAGTTAGTTGGTACTTACTGTGTGTGTGTGTGTGTGTGTGTGTGTGTGTGTGTGTGTGCATGCAGGCCTATAGACTTTGGGTGAAGGACAATGGAGAGGAGAAGAGACTGCCAGCCGTCAACCTGACCAATGATCAGCTCTTCTTCGTTGGTTTTGCACAGGTGGGTAGATAAAGAACATTTGTTGACAAACTTTTGAGAGTTATGAATACGAGAAAGAGGGATTGACTTAATAGGAACCATCATAGAGGATTTGAGAAAGTTGTAATAGATTATTAGTATTATTATTATTAGGATATGACCCTTATGTTGAGGCCCTATAGATAAACCACATAGTTTAAACAGTAATTAAAGACGCTTCATTCTAACACACATACACTGTACAGACTTCTCTGAACCAGGCTTCCTCCTCCTCTGCCTCAGGTGTGGTGCTCCGTGCGGACCCCAGAGAGTGCTCATGAGGGGCTGATGACGGACCCCCACAGCCCCCCTAAGTATCGGGTGATTGGCACCTTGTCCAACTCGCCAGACTTTGCCCGGCACTTCCAGTGCCCTGTGGGATCACCCATGAACTCTGGCCACCGCTGCGTGGTGTGGTAGGGGCCCTGGCGGAGCGTGGCCCCCAAGGGCCCGCAGGGACGCCAGGGGGAGGAGCTTGTCTACGCAGCCTGGAGGGCAGGGGCCCAGAGGAGGGGAGGGGCCCAGAGGATAAACACAAGGAGCTTACCCACCCCATTGGACAACTTAATCATTGGCCCCCTGGGAGGATTGGTTTAATCATTTTTTTCTTTCCGGGCTAGTGTGTTTTAGTTCAATTAGGATTAGGGTTGGTTAGGTTTGGGTTAGGATGTCTTTGTTTTCAGGTTATTTTAGTTGGAATAGGGTTAGGGTGTTGAGTGTGGATTCAGAAAATATAGGGTTCTGGAGGGCAGATGCTGTTTTTTTTCCAGGTATGATTGTATTATCCAGTGGAAGGGATTGTTGTGAAATGACACTCTCACTCTACCCCCCCCCCCCCCTCCAGTGAGGCCACTAGCCTCATCATATTTATTGTTTGCTGGACTTTGAATGTGGCTGTTTCTCCGTTTTGTATATTCCGTATCTGATGTTGTTATTAATATTATTATTATTATTATTATTGCTGTCGTCGGTTTTACTAGCCATTGCGGTGGTCCTTGCTAGAGTCCTGTCCTTCTAGAAGGCTCTGAATGACACCACTGTGACATCACAGGAAGGAAGTGCTTGGCTTACACTCACTTCCCTTGTTGCCTAGGAGCAATTCAGTTGTTATGGAAGGAACTCCAAGGTGGCGGATCTGTGATGCTTGCCATTAAATGCTGTCACCCATGTGGTTCTGATGTCATTGTACTAGTTTGATGAGTGAGCCTCCTCTGCTCCCGTTCCTTGGCTTGCTACCTCATCAGATGTAGATATAACATCATCTCACTGAATATTTGTTTTGCATCCTTTTTGTGGGCACAAGCATAGAGTTAAAGACAGTAGCTAAGATGGAGCACCTAGTTTCATAGCAACAGGAGGAAACAAGATGGCCGACACCTCGTTGACTAGTTATTTGTAAAGGGCAGCAAAATGAACAGGAACACCTCCAATGACTTTAGAAATGTGTTTTACTCAGTCAGCATTTATAGATACGATGCTCCACGCTTTAACGACCTAGGGATGTCATAATGCAGATGGTGGGGGTGGAAACACACTTTAACATGACTCCTAGGGATGTCATAATGCATACGGTGGGGGTGGAAACACACAAACAAGTCTCCTAGTGATGTCATAATGCAGATGATGGGGGTGTAAACACACTTTAACATGACTCCTAGTGATGTCATAATGCAGGCGGTGGGGGTGTAAACACACTTTAACATGACTCCTAGTGATGTCATAATGCAGACGGTGGGGGTGGAAACACACAAACACGACTCCTAGTGATGTCATAATGCAGGAGGTGGGGGTGGAAACACACTAACACGACTCCTAGTGATGTCATAATGCAGGC
Organism: Aplochiton taeniatus; assembly: GCA_017639675.1. NCBI lineage: Eukaryota > Metazoa > Chordata > Actinopteri > Galaxiiformes > Galaxiidae > Aplochiton > Aplochiton taeniatus. The sequence continues at coordinate 21,165,960 of CM030177.1, forward strand.
GGTAGGGGTGTAAACACACTTTAACAAGACTCCTTTCCTAGGTGGCTTTTCTCTGTAACAGCAACAGACTGTAAAACTATGTTAAATCGCTCCACTCTTGTCTGACTGACTGACTGTCTAATGACGGACCCCCACAGCCCCCCTAAGTATCGGGTGATTGGCACCTTGTCCAACTCGCCAGACTTTGTCCGGCACTTCCAGTGAGTTTCCAACCAGCCCCTGATTTGGTAGGAAATATAAGATGGTAGACTACAAATTGATCAAATTAAGTCTTCATTTTCATACAGCTGACATCAATTTGAAAACGGCTACTGTCTTTGAAGGAGTGTGAAGTAATTTTGTATGCAAGGACAGGAAGTCCCTGACCGCTGCATGCCCCCTGGTGGTAGTCTGTCTGTAGCGTGCCAACTTCAAGCCATGTCAACCTGAGGCTTCAATCACAGGGAAACACACCACTTTCTTCTTCTGTGGTTTTTGTTTTGGGGGGTGGGGGTTGGGGTTCTATTGTAGTTGTTGGCATATAGAGATAGACAAAGTTACAGTGAGACTCTCGTTGAAAACTGCTTCTTGCCAAAGATTTTATTTAGTTTGTATATTTACAGTTGTAGTGATTCTCTTCAAAGCTAACAGGGTTAAGCTTCACACACATGTGTCTTAGCAGCCTTAGGGATCTGATAGATGTTTACTGCACTGGAGGTGTGTGTGTGTGTGTGTGTGTGTGTGTGTGTGTGTGTGTGTGTGTGTGTGTGTGTGTGTGTGTGTGTGTGTGTGTGTCGTGGTCCCACTAACTATCAACAACAACATTCCTGCTGCCCTCCGTCCCCTCACATTTATTGAAAGGAATGAAGAATTAATACGACATAGTTTGACACCCATCTTCCCCATAACTGATGTGGTGGTTTGGACTGTCTGCTTGTCTCCTGTATGTGTGTGTGTGAGTGTGTGTGTGTCTGTTTAATGGGGATGTTTTGGTTCGTAGTTAAATGTTTGTTTCTGGTGTGCTGCCGGCTCTTGTCCGATGCCGGCTGGGTTTCAATGTGAGTGAGATGGAGCCATGGAGATGGATGGGAGAGAGAGCTAATTTGGAAGGAAACTCACACCTAGCTAATATGTTGTCAAGGGCAACATATAAACAACGTTCGTCCCTGTTTAAAGTTCAAAATGACAGCAACCATTTTGCCCCTGCAGAGTGCTAAAGTGAATAGGCCTTCCATTATTTTGTGGTGTTGTAACATTATAAGCTTGTGTTTTTAGCCACTGTATGTAAAGGGTGGTGTTCCAGTCTGAGCCCTCCTTCTCTTTGAGAGCCTAGTCTCCTACTCTCTTCCTCTTAAGACGTTCCACCACCAGCTACTACATCTCAGACAGAAACCTTCAGCTTCTCAAAGGTCTGAGGACGTTACCGAAGGTGCTGCTGAGGGAAAGCAGCTGTGGCTGGTCTCTGGATGGAGCTAGGGACTCTGGTTTGTTCTCTGTGTCTAAAATCGCCTTTGGAAAGCGTCCATAGGAACCAGACGATGAGGGGTTCAACTTATCATACCAGGGTTCTGGTATCTGGTTCATGGTATCTTACCATGGTTCTGGTATCTGGTTCATGGTATCATACCATGGTTCTGGTATCTGGTTCATGGTATCATACCATGGTTCTGGTATCTGGTTCATGGTATCTTACCATGGTTCTGGTATCTGGTTCATGGTATCATACCATGGTTCTGGTATCTGGTTCATGGTATCATACCATGGATCTGGTTCATGGTATCATACCATGGATCTGGTTCATGGTATCATACCATGGATCTGGTTCATGGTATCATACCATGGTTCTGGTATCTGGTTCATGGTATCTTACCATGGTTCTGGTATCTGGTTCATGGTATCATACCATGGTTCTGGTATCTGGTTCATGGTATCTTACCATGGTTCCTCCGCATAGTGTAAAAGCGCATGCTAAATGTGACAACAAACTAGTATTCTTTGCTTGAAACAGAAATGAATTATGACATTGTGGTATTTTTTTTAAAGCCTACACTTTTAGTAATTGTCCATGCGTACAGGCTGGGGTTGGAGTTCAGAGTTCACAAGGATGTCTCTCCAGTTCTCACTGAGTGCTTCTAGCTTTAGCCTTGAAAATATTAACGAATTCAAAAATAAAAAATATCTAGGAAAAATATATATATATTTAAAGTGCAAGCAAAATGTGAAACTTGAAAAGGTGTGTAGAAGCCTTTGAATCCGTTGAGTGTGTTCCTCTTCCTTTTGTCTGTCACTGCTCCTGATGGAGCGTACAGAGCCATAAGCCTTTCTGTCCCAGTGGAGGGAGTTAGTATCTCTGTGGGTGCATTCCCTGCTGCAGGACACAGACAGAGGGGAAACACTCGAGGCTTAATGTTTGCTGCCCAGTGGAGGGAGTTAGTATCTCTGTGGGTGCATTCCCTGCTGCAGGACACAGACAGAGGGGAAACACTCGAGGCTTAATGTTTGCAGGACACAGACAGAGGGGAAACACTCGAGGCTTAATGTTTGCAGGACACAGACAGAGGGGAAACACTCGAGGCTTAATGTTTGCAGGACACAGACAGAGGGGAAACACTCGAGGCTTAATGTTTGCAGGACACAGACAGAGGGGAAACACTCGAGGCTTAATGTTTGCAGGACACAGACAGAGGGGAAACACTCGAGGCTTAATGTTTGCAGGACACAGACAGAGGGGAAACACTCGAGGCTTAATGTTTGCAGGACACAGACAGAGGGGAAACACTCGAGGCTTAATGTTTGCAGGACACAGACAGAGGGGAAACACTCGAGGCTTAATGTTTGCAGGACACAGACAGAGGGGAAACACTCGAGGCTTAATGTTTGCAGGACACAGACAGAGGGGAAACACTCGAGGCTTAATGTTTGCTGCTGTGGCGAAGGGGACGGCTCCTTCAAAATGGAGGCTGAGGAGCGCCTCTGGGTGGAGTCAGGTTCGCTGTCCTCCCCCAGCTCCCTGGGACGTCCAGGGACATTTTGTTTCCAGTGACTGCAAAGTGTACAGAAAACCAACCAATCAAAGAGCTGAGTGGTGACCGCGACGTCTGATTAACCAATCTGTGTGTTGATTGATGATGATGATGATTAGCCCTTCGTCTTTGATGTGTCATAGTGCCATATAAGGCAGTCATTGTGTTAGATGCCAAACTCCCTTTTCTCTTTTGGATAGAGAGCCAACATTCCCTTCTCCACCTGTCTCTTAAACCACACTATATAAAACTGTCTTTGGTGTACCTGTGTAATCATCTGTGGGATGTCCTGTTCTTGTCATTGCCTTATTTAGTTCTTACAAGTTCCTGTTCTGGTCATATGTGCTATATTTTCTTTTTAGTTTCTCTCTCTAAGCTGAGTGGAAGGTCCTTCAGTGCTTTTCACACGTTTACAGTACTTGAGTTTTGAATGTTTTTGTTTATGGTGTTTTGTTCAAATAAAATGCCTACATCCTGCTATATTTGGCATGAGTGAAGACTAGTTCAATATTCTACTCTAGTGATACTGTAAACTCATTGAAATAAATCAGATCTATATATATATTATAAAAATGCCTTGATGTGTGCTCCTTCATGTTGAATTGTTGACATGTTATTAAAGGGCCTCCTGTTGGTCGATGCCTTTTACATTTGATTCAAAATGCAAATCCATGATTGCTCTAGCATTGTCTATAATTGAAATGTGTTCTGCCTTAGCCCTTAGGAAAAACCCTTTTAAACAAACATTTGTTTTGAAATGAGGCACTCATCTCATCTCAACCTAGGACTTACTCTACTGGCAAAAAAAATAACTGGGTCATGAGTTTGACGGTTAAACGTTGGTTTTCCCTGCCTTTATTATTGTATAGGGCCTCTGGGAGGTTGTGTCTTAACACTTAACCACGAAAAGTGTGGGAGTCTGATAACACCATGAACATATTAGCATTGTTAACCACTGACTGTTTCATAAACAGAATCCAAACGAAACACCATCCAGACGGTCCAACCAGGCAAGATCAACGTTCAAGTAAAAGGATCTGCATCCAGGGTTCATGTAAAATTATCTGAATACAGGGTTCAATGTAAATACAGGGTTCATGTAAAAGGATCTGAATACAGGGTTCATGTAAAAGGATCTGAATACAGGGTTTAATATAAATCCAGGGTTCATGTAAAATTATCTGAATACAGGGTTCAATGTGAATACAGGGTTCAATGTGAATACAGGGTTCATGTAAAAGGATCTGAATACAGGGTTCATGTAAAATCTTGGCTGGTTCCTCCTAGGGGGGGTTAGGGTTAGGCAGGGTTAGGGTTAGGCAGTGCTGGTTGTAACCAGAGAGGCTGCACTGTGGTGTTGCGTTTCATTTCTGTTTAAGGGTTTAGATTCAGTGTGACGAGAGCTCCTCCTCCACAGCAAACACAGGATCTCCTCCTCCCTCTTTCTCTCTCTCTCTCTCACACACACTCTCCCTCTCTCTATCCCTCTCTCTCTCTGTCTCTTAATTTCTTATCTGCTCTAACAGGACATAGACCATGTTGATTACTGTATCCCGCCTGGGCTTCTGTTAAGCATGAATATCCAGGAGGGAGGAGTTGGATCCGAATCGGAGCCTTCTGAGAGCAGCCCCGTAGTGTTGAGGTTGGGTCAGACCAGTGCAAGGGTGAACTGCTCTGTGTGTGTGTGTGTGTGTGTGTGTGTGTGTGTGTGTGTACTGCTGAAGCTGGTCCTTCATCTGAAGACATAACCAGGTACGCTTGGTGAATAATAATATTGAAGGGCCTGTCACCTGAGGAGGAGAAGGAAAACAGTGGATTGACACAGGTGAGGTGATTGATATATTATCAATAATAAAACATTTACCTAACCATTTTTGTAGATATTGCCGTATTTGGATTGGAAGGATATCTCTTGTGATCCTCCTCCTCACACTGGCACGTCTGACTCATAATCAGTGAATGAATGAGCTCCTAATGATCTCTGTTGGGTGTGCTACTCTCAGCGCAGGCAACAGAACACTTCTGTCCTGTCTCCTGTTGTCTTTCTGTTGTCAAGGTAGAGTTGTCTGCTGAGTGTAGCATTCAGACATGACTAAAAACTGCACCAACATTAAGTTAAGAGTCCCTGTCATGCCTCTATGGGAAACCTGCAGCCTCAACCAGAATTGGTGTTACTGTGTCTCTCTCTATGGTGGCAGATTGTCTGCATGACTCCATGCCCATGGTTTTAATGAGAATCCCCCAGCCTCGTGGCCATGCTCCACACTGGAGTGTGACACACGTGCCCTCTGGGCTGGTCCAGGGAACGCAGTGTGACACCCCAGAGCACTCTCTCACTCTTTGGCTCAGTGATGCTAAACCTCCTGTTCTTCCCCTTGGGTTTAAGAACAGCACTTTTCAAATGGATCACTACTCTATGTCACTCCTGAAGTGTTTTACAATTTACAAGATGCAAATCCTCTGCAGTGTTTGCTCTACGAACTATCATTAGTAATTATGTATTGTTATTCGTAAGTAATTAATACGTATATTAATATTGATTCATACTGCTTACCCTAATTTAACACATTTTATTTAACTATGACATGCTTTGATACTGACAATCATGTATATTACATCCAATATCACACCAAGACCTGAATGTATTCATGCTTACAGCTATATTATATCCAATATCACACAAAGACCTGAATGTATTCATGCATACAGCTATATTACATCCAATATCACACCAAGACCTGAATGTATTCATGTTTACAGCTATATTATATCCAATATCATACCAAGACCTGAATGTATTCATGTTTACAGCTATATTATATCCAATATCATACCAAGACCTGAATGTATTCATGCATACAGCTATATTATATCCAATATCATACCAAGACCTGAATGTATTCATGCTTACAGCTATATTATATCCAATATCACACAAAGACCTGAATGTATTCATGTTTACAGCTATATTATATCCAATATCACACAAAGACCTGAATGTATTCATGCATACAGCTATATTATATCCAATATCATACCAAGACCTGAATGTATTCATGCTTACAGCTATATTATATCCAATATCACACAAAGACCTGCATGTATTCATGCATACAGCTATATTATATCCAATATCACACCAAGACCTGAATGTGTTCATGCATACAGCTATATTATATCCAATATCATACCAAGACCTGAATGTATTCATGCATACAGCTATATTATATCCAATATCATACCAAGACCTGCATGTATTCATGCTTACAGCTATATTATATCCAATATCATACCAAGACCTGAATGTATTCATGCTTACAGCTATATTATATCCAATATCACACCAAGACCTGAATGTATTCATGCTTACAGCTATTTTATATCCAATATCATACCAAGACCTGCATGTATTCACGCTTACAGCTATATTATATCCAATATCATACCAAGACCTGAATGTGTTCATGCTTACAGCTATATTATATCCAATATCACACCAAGACCTGAATGTGTTCATGCATACAGCTATATTATATCCAATATCATACCAAGACCTGAATGTATTCATGCATACAGCTATTTTATATCCAATATCATACCAAGACCTGCATGTATTCATGCATACAGCTATATTATATCCAATATCATACCAAGACCTGAATGAATTCATGCTTACAGCTATTTTATATCCAATATCACACCAAGACCTGAATGTATTCATGCTTACAGCTATTTTATATCCAATATCATACCAAGACCTGAATGTATTCATGCTTACAGCTATTTTATATCCAATATCACACAAAGACCTGAATGTATTCATGCTTACAGCTATTTTATATCCAATATCACACAAAGACCTGAATGTATTCATGCTTACAGCTATTTTATATCCAATATCATACCAAGACCTGAATGTATTCATGCTTACAGCTATATTATATCCAATATCACACCAAGACCTGAATGTATTCATGCATACAGCTATTTTATATCCAATATCATACCAAGACCTGAATGTATTCATGCTTACAGCTATATTATATCCAATATCATACCAAGACCTGAATGTATTCATGCTTACAGCTATTTTATATCCAATATCATACCAAGACCTGAATGTATTCATGCTTACAGCTATATTATATCCAATATCACACCAAGACCTGAATGTATTCATGCTTACAGCTATTTTATATCCAATATCATACCAAGACCTGCATGTATTCATGCTTACAGCTATATTATATCCAATATCACACCAAGACCTGAATGTATTCATGCTTACAGCTATTTTATATCCAATATCATACCAAGACCTGCATGTATTCATGCTTACAGCTATATTATATCCAATATCATACCAAGACCTGAATGTATTCATGCTTACAGCTATATTATATCCAATATCATACCAAGACCTGAATGTATTCATGCTTACAGCTATTTTATATCCAATATCATACCAAGACCTGAATGTATTCATGCTTACAGCTATATTATATCCAATATCATACCAAGACCTGAATGTATTCATGCTTACAGCTATATTATATCCAATATCACACCAAGACCTGCATGTCGCTACGTGGAGGACACATTTTCACTGCGTCCTGTTGTTGTTGTGTTTTAGGAGTGGTAGCGTGACATCACCTCAGTGACATCACCTCTGTGGGATCACCTCAGTGACATCACCTCTGTGGGATCACCTCAGTGACATCACTTCTGTGGGATCACCTCAGTGACATCACTTCAGTGACATCACCAGTTCACCAGAGGACTCCCGATTACACACCAGGGGAAGGAACACAGGAGACACCTGTGTTACCTGGAGATAAGAAGGACTGGAGAGAGAGAGAGAGAGAGAGAGAGAGAGAGAGAGAGAGAGAGAGAGACATAGAGAGACATAGAGAGACATAGTGACATAGAAAGACATAGAGAGACATAGAGAAATAGAGAGAGACATAGAGAGACATAGAGACATAGAGAGACATAGAGACATAGAGACATAGAGAGACATAGAGAGACATAGAGAGACATAGAGACATAGAGAGACATAGAGACATAGAGACATAGAGACATAGAGACATAGAGACATAGAGAGACATAGAGAGACATAGAGACATAGAGAGACATAGAGACATAGAGAGACATAGAGACATAGAGAGAGAGACACCATGAAGAGGAGAGGAGAGGAGAAGGAGGACATCACCACTCTGATCACCATGACCTCCCAGCCCCACCCCGACTATGGCAGCCTGGACATAGGGGTACTGGAGGAAGTGTGTGTGTGTGTGTGTGTGTGTGTGTGTGTGTGTGTGTGTGTGTGTGTGTTGTCAACGCCCGCCCGTGCTGCAGTCTCCTGTTATGATTTGGGGCAGTAATCAGTGACCTGGGCAACAAAAGGAGGAAGCCTGAGTCAGAACATTACAGCCATTAGCATCTCACCCCAGACTCCTGTGAAGTGTAGAGGAGGGGACTGAGTCAGAACGTTAGAACCATTAGCATCTCATCCCAGACTCCTGTGAAGTGTAGAGGAAGGGTAGGTTTGGGACACATTGTTGTTGTGCTAACTTCTAAATGATGTTTATGTTTCTTGAATGTCTTAGGGCCGATCCTCGGACAGGAACACGTTCAGCGATGGAGTGACTCGTATTGGTGAGTGATGGGACCATGGTTTAGGGGTTAGGGTTAGGTTTGGTTTAGGGACCATGGTTTAGTTTGGCAGTGACACGCTTTAGGGTAGAGGGTAAGAGCATGGGGGGGGGTAGAGGGTAAGGACTTGGAGGTGTTAGAGGAGGTGGTGGTAGAGAGTAAGGACTTGGAGGTGTTAGAGGAGGTGGTGGTAGAGAGTAAGGACTTGGAGGTGTTAGAGGAGGTGGTGGTAGAGGGTAAGGACTTGGAGGTGTTAGAGGAGGTGGTGGTAGAGGGTAAGGACTTGGAGGTGTTAGAGGAGGTGGTGGTAGAGGGTAAGGACTTGGAGGTGTTAGAGGAGGTGGTGGTAGAGGGTAAGGACTTGGAGGTGTTAGAGGAGGTGGTGGTAGAGGGTAAGGACTTGGAGGTGTTAGAGGAGGTGGTGGTAGAGGGTAAGGACTTGGAGGTGTTAGAGGAGGTGGTGGTAGAGGGTAAGGACCTGGAGGTGTTAGAGGAGGTGGTGGTAGAGGGTAAGGACCTGGAGGTGTTAGAGGAGGTGGTGGTAGAGGGTAAGGACCTGGAGGTGTTAGAGGAGCTGGTGGTAGAGGGTAAGGACTTGGAGGTGTTAGAGGAGGTAGTGGTAGAGGGTAAGGACCTGGAGGTGTTAGAGGAGGTGGTGGTAGAGGGTAAGGACCTGGAGGTGTTAGAGGAGGTGGTGGTAGAGGGTAAGGACTTCGAGGTGTCCTTAGAGGAGTGTTAGAGGAGGTGGTGGTAGAGGACTTGGAGGTTTCTTGGAACTTGCATCTCGTGACTCGTCAAATGTTACAGGTGGTTGGAAATGTCACGGCTGTCATTTGCCAAACGTCATGTTTACTTAGTTCTACATAATCTGTCATCATCACACACACACCTTGGAGTCAAGAATAATGACATTGGTCCATTGGAAAGATTTGCACTTCACGGTCGACAACGACAAGGACAGGGGCTAAACAAACTGGACATTTCAACTCCACCATTTTGTGACTGTGTGGAGTCATGGAGTTTCATTGTTAGTGTTCTACTCTGGGTTTTAAAGTGTTAATGTAACCTCCACCACTCTTAATGTATGTCATTTTAAGTATGGAACAGAGCTGAATCGAATAGAATTTATTTCTGGTAATGATAGAATATAATATTGAATGATATAATATAATATAATATAGAATGATATAATATAATATTGAGTGATATTAGAATAATCACCAATGGAATCCAATAATGGAATCTTATGTTCAGTTTGTACATGCATCAATACATGACTAGTTTTGTTCCAAAACATGATCTAGATAAGGTGATATAGACAAAACATGATATAGATAAAACATGATCTAGATAAGGTCATATAGACAAAACATGATATAGATAAAACATGATATAGATAAGGTGATATAAATAAGGTGATATAGATAAAACATGATATAGATAAGGTGATATAGATAAAACATGATATAGATAAGGTGATATAGATAAAACATGACATAGATAAAACATGATATAGATAAAAGATGATATAGATAAGGTGATATAGATAAAACATGACATAGATAAAACATGATATAGATAAAACATGATATAGATAAGGTGATATAGATAAAACATGATATAGATAAGGTGATATAGATAAAACATGACATAGATAAAACATGATATAGATAAAAGATGATATAGATAAGGTGATATAGATAAAACATGACATAGATAAAACATGATATAGATAAAACATGATATAGATAAGGTGATATAGATAAAACATGATATAGATAAGGTGATATAGATAAAACATGACATAGATAAAACATGATATAGATAAAACATGATATAGATAAAACATGATATAGATACGGTGATATAGATAAAACATGATATAGATAAAACATGATATAGATAAAACATGACATAGATAAAACATGATATAGATAAAACATGATATAGATAAGGTGATATAGATAAAACATGATATAAATACCCATCACGCTCTCTCAAACACAAATTTTAGTTTTAAGATATGAGAGTCAAACTTTGAATGACGGTATTTTTCTCTCTGAGAATGAGACTTCACATAATCGTTTTTCTGCTGTAGTGAAGGTTCTTTGTGTGCAGATTTCGTATTAGTCTGGGAAGAGGCCGTGCAGAAGGAGAAGTCCAATCCGGATTCCCACAGCCGGCCCTCATCCAGCCACTCACACAAGAAGTTCAGAGAAGAGTTCCTGTCCCGACTAGAGGCAGCCGGTCTAAACCACGAACTGGTACAACGACCTACACACGTAGAACAAAGAAACTAGAACCAATAGTCTATAGTCCTGTGTCTGTGTCTATAGTCCTGTGTCTGTGTCTATAGCCCTGTGTCTCTGTCTATAGGCCTGGGTCTGTGTCTATAGTCCTGGGTCTGTGTCTATAGTCCTGGGTCTGTGTCTATAGTCCTCTGTCTGTGTCTATAGCCCTGTGTCTGTGTCTACAGTCCTGGGGTTTTCTGTGGATACTGTCCAGGACAGATGGCTAAAAGCAACAAAGTCAATATTTACACAAAGACGCTTTTAAAGGGAAATGTTTAAAACATATTTTATCAGTGTTTGAGTCAACAAGGGTGGTAACTTACATCTTGAGCAAGAGGACAATATAATAACACTCAGAGTATAGTTTTTATTAAGGCTGGCAATTTTTAAATAGTTTGTCAATCGTTTTGTTCTGTTTCCCCTATTGGCTCAAATCCCCCACACTGTTGTAAATAGGCTATAGTCTATCTTTGAAATTTACAACAAATTCCATGTAATGTACGGAGAAAACAATGTTACATTCATTGATTAGAGCTCTAAGTTTAACAACAACCTTTGTTTTGTGTGCAGAGGGAAGTCCAGCAGACGAAGAAGAAGATCTCCTATGTTCTCCTCAGTGCTCCATGGAGTGTGATGTGTTATTATGCTGAGGAGATCAGCCTTCGAGTGCCACTGCAGGTTAGGAGGGGGAGGGGGAGGGTGAGGGTGAGGGGGAGGGGGAGGGGGAGGGGAGTGGGAGGGGGAGGGGGAGGGTGAGGGGGAGTGGGAGGTGGAGTGGGAGGGGGGGGGGGGGGTTAAATTAAACAGTTACTCACATCATGGCCATTCAGAGAGTAACCCATCCCTCTATATATCTCTGTCTATGCCATTTTAAAGGTCCCCTCCACTCTTTGACCTTTTCCTCTCTTCATATTCACTCTGTCTGTCTGTGTGTGTGTGTGTGTGTGTGTGTGTGTGTGTGTCTCTCTGTCTGTGTGTGTGTGTGTGTGTGTGTGTGTGTGTGTGTCTGTGTGTGTGTGTGTGTGTGTGTGTGTGTGTGTGTGTCTCTCTGTCTGTGTGTGTGTGTGTGTGTGTGTGTGTGTGTGTGTGTGTGTGTGTGCCAGGTGGTCACGGCTCCTAACTACAACTGGTCAGCGAGTGTTCTGGAGAAGATGGCCGTTCCTAACGTAATGGATCAGGATGTTCCCAACCCGCCTCCAGACTTCTATACCTGCCAGTTCCGTGCCAACAAACTACAAAGGTTTCCAACCGACGCTTCTTTTTAAACACTAACACTAAAACGCTACATAAGCCCAACCAACATAAAAACTCATACTAAATACGATTTTGATAAAGATTGGATGATTGTTTTTGGGGGGATCAATTGTTCTGCACCTCTCAGGTCCTACTTTCTTCTCATTCTCTAAAGCCATTGTTTTCCCTGTCAGAGAGAGGCGGCGGTCTTGTCTCTAACATGAGAAGGCGTTGTGTTGTTGAAACAGGGGGAGTAGATAGGCAAGCGTCAGGCTTCTTTGCTCTGCGCTCTCTGTCTCTGTAAAGTCTACAGTCCACATTGATAGATGTTTACACTGAAGGTCAGTGTGAGGGAACAATATGAATCTGTATGACAAACATGGAAACTACCGCCGTGCTATTTAGTAATATATCCTTATCATACCCACTCCACAGGTTTCTGGGCAGCGAAAACCAAGACACTTTCTTCAAAACCACCCAGAGACATCAAGTGGTGAGACCACCTGTTCACAAAAAACATTTTTAAATGATTATTGTAATGTCTGAAAAATAGGTTACATGGATAAAACGTAATGATTTGCAAAGTGGTCTGTTGCAAAGGTTGGTAGCATACCATACCCATAAGTCTAATTTTATGTCTAGAAAACATCCAACATATGACAAGTAAGCGTGAAGTGACCACATTCCTATAAAGTAGTGCTAAGAAAGTTAATTCTTTTTTATTTTACGGTCAAACCCCTATAAATACAAGGTGCTATGTTTATCCAAATGAAGTAACAGCCTAACGTTGTCTTTGTGCTGTGGCCCATTCCGTCAATCTAGTTCTCAATGTGTCGGCCATTTTGTTTTTGAACCTCTGTCATGTCCTGATGATGTCATTTCCTCCCAGTTGTATGAGATCTTAGCCAGGACTCCATACGGGACAGTGAAGAAAGGAGAGGTTGGCATTGACCGTCTGATCAGTGAGAACGTCTTCACAGCCGCCTACCCACTCCACGAGGTCACACACACACACACACACACACACACACACACACACACACACACACACACACACACACACACACACACACACATACACACACACACACACACACACACACACACACACACATACACACACACACACACACACACACACTCCACGAGGTCACACACACACACACACACACACACACCCACACACTCCACGAGGTCACACACACACACACACACACACACACACACACACACACACACACACACATACACACACACACACACACACACACACACACACACACACACACACATACACACACACACACACACACACACACACACACACACTCCACGAGGTCACACACACACAAACACACACACACACACACCCACACACACACACACACACACCACACACTCCACTAGGCCACACACACACACACACTCCACGAGGTCACACACACCCACACACCCCACGAGGTCACACACACACACACACACACACACACACACACCCACACACTCCACGAGGTCACACACACACAAACACACACACACACACACACACACACACACACACACACACACACTCCACGAGGTCACACACACCCACACACTCCACGAGGTCACACACACACACACACACACACACA
>CM030177.1:21182274-21187274 GCA_017639675.1 Aplochiton taeniatus
ATATTTCTTTTATCCGTTGTATAATGTTTAGTTACACATTATTTAATGGAGGTCTGTCTGTATGGGATAATTATAATTTCTATTTTATTTCTTTTATCCGTTGTATATTGTTACAGGAGCGTCCCAGACCAGAGTTCACCGCCATGGCTCCTATGACCGTTCGTAACCCGGTAACGGGAGCGGAGGAGCCGTATTTCCCCGAGAAGAAGCGTCTGAACCGCACCCTGACCACCAGCATGGTCATCATCATGATGGTGATGATAAGACCTGTCTGTGGTTACTTATGGGGTCATCATCATGATGGTGATGATAACACCTATCTGTGGTTACTTATGGGGTCATCATCATGATGGTGATGATAACACCTATCTGTGGTTACTTATGGGGTCATCATCATGATGGTGATGATAACACCTGTCTGGGGTTACTTATGGGGTCATCATCATGATGGTGATGATAACACCTATCTGTGGTTACTTATGGGGTCATCATCATGATGGTGATGATAACACCTATCTGGGGTTACTTATGGGGTCATCATCATGATGGAACCGCAACCTGACCACCAGCATGGTCATCATCATGATGGTGATGATAACACCTGTCTGGGGTTACTTATGGGGTCATCATCATGATGGTGATGATAACACCTATCTGGGGTTACTTATGGGGTCATCATCATGATGGAACCGCACCCTCACCACCAGCATGGTCATCATCATGATGGTGATGATAACACCTGTCTGGGGTTACTTATGGGGTCATCATCATGATGGAACCGCACCCTGACCACCAGCATGGTCATCATCATGATGGTGATGATAACACCTATCTGGGGTTACTTATGGGGTCATCATCATGATGGTGATGATAACACCTGTCTGGGGTTACTTATGGGGTCATCATCATGATGGTGATGATTACACCTATCTGTGGTCATCATGATGGAACCGCACCCTGACCACCAGCATGGTCATCATCATGATGGTGCGCCGGCAACACCTATCTGGGGTTACTTCCTGAATGGGGTTACTTCCTGTCTGTGGTTACTTCCTGAATGGGGTTACTTCCTGTCTGTGGTTACTTCCTGAATGGGGTTACTTCCTGTCTGTGGTTACTTCCTGAATGGGGTTACTTCCTGTCTGTGGTTACTTCCTGATCGGGGTTACTTCCTGTCTGTGGTTACTTCCTGTCTGTGGTTACTTCCTGTCTGTGGTTACTTCCTGATCGGGGTTACTTCCTGTCTGTGGTTACTTCCTGAATGGGGTTACTTCCTGTCTGTGGTTACTTCCTGATCGGGGTTACTTCCTGTCTGTGGTTACTTCCTGTCTGTGGTTACTTCCTGTCTGTGGTTACTTCCTGATCGGGGTTACTTCCTGTCTGTGGTTACTTCCTGAATGGGGTTACTTCCTGTCTGTGGTTACTTCCTGAATGGGCTTACTTCCTATCTGTGGTTACTTCCTGAATGGGGTTACTTCCTGTCTGTGGTTACTTCCTCAATGGGCTTACTTCCTGAATGGGGTTACTTCCTGTCTGTGGTTACTTCCTGAATGGGGTTACTTCCTGTCTGTGGTTACTTCCTGAATGGGGTTACTTCCTGTCTGTGGTTACTTCCTGAATGGGGTTACTTCCTGTCTGTTGTCACTTTCTGAATGGGGTCATTGTATCTTTCATTGTGTTTTAGAGCTGCATAGTTTTAAACACTCATTAGTAGCCAAGTGGTCTAACAGGAACACCAGAAACATGGTGTTTATTTGACTCAGAACTGCAGTGACTGCATTGATATACATACATATCATAGATATCTACAGCACCTAGATACATACATATCATAGATATCTACAGCACCTAGATACATACATATCATAGATATCTACAGCACCTAGATACATACATATCATAGATATCTACAGCACCTAGCTTCATACATATCATAGATATCTACAGGACCTAGATACACACATATCATAGATATCTATAGCACCTAGATACATACCGCACATATCATACAGCATCAGACAGAGACTGACAGACAGACAGACAGACAGACAGACAGACAGACAGACAGACAGACAGACAGACAGACAGACAGACAGACAGACAGGTAGATTATTTATTATTGTTTATAATAGAAAGCAAAGCAACTCTCTCATGCGAGACAAATTACTTGAATCCTCATCATAAAGCATATGTTTCCTATTGTGTGTATCTATATGCTTTGACAGGTGGTGGTGGTCCTTATGTTCCTCATAGCAATAATCATCTACCGGACCATTCTGGGCATCGTCATCTACAAGTCCCGCACGGCGTTCTTAATGTTTTCAGTAAGTCACAGAAAAAACGTCTGCCTAATGCAGACATAATATTCTTTAAATGTAATACCGTCTAATATCAATTTATAAACCTAACTAAATGTTTTTTTAAATAAACCATAAACTAGAAAGAAGAAAAAAAAAGTCAAGTTTTAACCCTTTCCTCCAGGCCATGACCTTTTGACCTTTCTGTTGCCTTGACGTTGTGTGTAGGCGGGGAGGATTGCCAGCCTGACAGGATCTGTCCTGAACCTAGTGGTCATCCTACTGCTGTCTCGAGTCTACACCTCTCTGGCAGAGATCCTCACACGCTGGGGTGCCTTTCTGCTACAGCACGACTCTCAAAGGAGAATGGCCACATGGAGAAATAGCTCCAAACTGACTACTAATCATGAATTCAGGAAAAACTCGATACTCGTTTCAAATAGATTTGATTAATCCTAAGTAAATGTTTCAGGACTTGCATAGGACTTTGGGTGGTCAAATTTCCTTTAAAAAAACCTGTAAAGTTATATTGTGCGTACATCAGGGCTGACAGGTGGAATGTTGATGGCAGAGATGCATCCTATTTACTTTCTGTCTTTCCCAGAGATACATCCTATTTGCTTTCTGTCTTTCCCAGAGATACATCCTATTTGTTTTCTGTCTTTCCTAGAGATGCATCGCACGCAGACCAAATATGAAGACATGTTTATTCTGAAGGTCTTTGTCTTCCAGTTTGTGAACTTCTACTCCTCTCCAGTCTACATAGCATTTTTCAAAGGCAGGTCAGTATATCAACAAACCAAGCGCCTTGCAGTAAGGCCCAAACCGCTAACCTCTACTCTCGTCATCGGTAGCTTTAGTAATCACAGACTTACACACAGTATACGGAAAGTAGGTGATTGGCGCTTGAATTACCCAGGTTTTAGGTTTGATTCCCACTGACCACCACTTACACCTCTAAAATTGTATGTATGGGTAATAAACAAAACTTTATAATATAATTATCGTTATTAATATTTGATTTGTTAGTGTTAATAAGAACACCTGTGTTATTCTTGTTACCCCGTTGTGTAGGTTTGTGGGTTACCCGGGTAATTACTACACCATCTTTGGAATACGCAACGAAGACGTGAGTAATGTTAGCAGACTGTTTTTATTTGGGTTGTGGCTTTAGTGTAGCTATGTAACCTACACAGTCTGTTTTTATTTGGGTTGTGGCTTTAGTGTAGCTATGTAACCTACACAGTCTGTTTTTATTTGGGTTGTGGCTTTAGTGTAGCTATGTAACCTACACAGTCTGTTTTTATTTGGGTTGTGGCTTTAGTGTAGCTATGTAACCTACACAGTCTGTTTTTATTTGGATTGTGGTGTATTGCATATTTAGTGTGTATATTCCAGATGATTAATTATGTAGTGTGTATATTCCAGATGATTAATTATGTAGTATGTATTCTACAGTATATTTCTCATATAGAGTGTATTTTACGGTGTATTACATATTTAGTGTGTATTTTATTACTTACATAGTGTGTATTTTACAGTGTATTACAGTGTGTATTTTATTACTTACATAGTGTGTATTTTATTACTTACATAGTGTGTATTTTACAGTGCATTATAGTGTGCATTTTATTACTTACATAGTGTGTATTTTATTACTTACATAGTGTGTATTTTACAGTGCATTATAGTGTGCATTTTATTACTTACATAGTGTGTATGTGGTCCTTCTTGCAGTGCGGGGCAGGAGGTTGTCTTATTGAACTGGCACAGGAGCTGCTGGTCATCATGGTTGGAAAGCAAGTCATCAACAACATCCAGGAGTTTGTTTGTCCGTGAGTCCATCCTCGCTACACATCCTGCCTCACCCGCTCATGTTGCAATATGTTAGCACATATTAATTTAATTTTTAAAATGTATTCTATTATTTTTTAGATACATTTATAAAAACTGAACCTAATGCTTTGCTGATTACATGGTCCCCCTAACAGATCTGTGGAAATGGATCCTAAATGAAAGTCTAACAGAAATGCGACATTGTGAAAAAGTTAAAAAAATATATGTTATTGCATGGTAATCACACTTATCACATAGATACAAAGGGGGTTAAAAGAACAGTAATATTTCATATTTTGATTCCATATGCTTTATTGATTTTCCACTGCCCTATATCCCATGCAGGAAGTTGAAGACTTGGTGGCAGAAGAGGAAGCTTAACCCAAAGGTTCAAACAGACGACGGAGAGGAGAAGGCCCAGGAGGCAGAGCCATGGGAAACAGACTACCAGCTGCTGGTCTGTGAGGGACTCTTCAGTGAATACCTGGAGATGGGTGAGAGAGGGAGGGGTCATCATTGAGATGGAGGAGACAGGGGAGGGGTCATCATGGCGATGGAGGAGACAGGGGAGGGGTCATGGAGATGGAGGAGAGAGGGGAGGGGTCATGGAGATGGAGGAGACAGGGGAGGGGTCATGGAGATGGAGGAGAGAGGGGAGGGGTCATCATGGAGATGGAGGAGACAGGGGAGGGGTCATGGAGATGGAGGAGACAGGGGAGGGGTCATGGAGATGGAGGAGAGAGGGGAGGGGTCATCATGGAGATGGAGGAGACAGGGGAGGGGTCATGGAGATGGAGGAGACAGGGGAGGGGTCATGGAGACAGGGGAGGGGGCTGGGCTGGGCTGGGTTAGGGTTAGGGTTAGTCT